>SJYQ01018422.1:0-87237 GCA_006410935.1 Redunca redunca
TACCATGGCTGACCCTCACCTATCCCTCCCTTTCACTAGACGATGCCCCATTTTATTCAGGTGCCAACTCAAAAGCCTTTGGTGTCTCCTTAGCACATCTAGAATGAAGTACACCTTTGGGGGTGACAACTATGGCACCTCATAAGCTGACTTGAACCTGCCTTTCATCTTCAAACTCCCACCTTCTTCTTCTACCCCATCATCTCGTGCTGCTTTACTGCTGTGATCAATTCTGATAATCACTGTCGTCACCACCTCCACTTGCATTTACTGAGTGCTCTTTGACAAGCTGTGGACCAGAACCTTCACATTCATTATCCTATTTCTTCTTGACATAAGCACTATGATGACCCTCAGCTTGAAGATGGACCCAGATTGGTTCAGAGACTTGCTTCAAGTTGCACAGCTAGTAAATAGCCAACAGCCACCCACACCGGCCTCGTTGCCTTGGTGAATCCTCACTACTGGAGGATTGCCACTGGATCCTCAAAGGGTGGAGTGTAAGTGACATCAAGAAGCATCCTCCAGGGACTTTCCCAGTGGTCCAGTGGCTAAGACTCTGTGATCTCAATGAAGGGGGCCCAGGTTTGATTCCTGACCTGGGAACTAGATCCCACATGCCCAAACTAGATGATCCCACATGCCGCAACTAAGACTTGGCACAGTCAAATAAATAAATTTAAAAAAGCACCCTCCAGAATTTCCCTCTAATCAGCACCTGGTCATCCGTGGTGATCTTCCAAGGTCAAAAATCTCTGTCTGTACACATTTTCTCTTTTCATTCTGAATATTGTTCATTTATGCCTTCTTATTTACTGGATCAGTTGTACCAAGGTTTGTTAAAGTATCAGTCTTTCCAAGAAACTCACTTTTAGTTTGTGGATGTCTTTATTTTTGTGGATGTTCCATCATTTGCTTTATTGTTTTTTCATGCCTATCATTACCTTTATTATTTCCTTCTTCCTAGTTTCCCTTATTTTCTTTGTAGATTCTTGAGTTGATTGCTTGGGTTGTAAGTTACATGCAGCTGTTCTAATTTCCTAATAAA
Organism: Redunca redunca; assembly: GCA_006410935.1. Classification (NCBI taxonomy): domain Eukaryota; kingdom Metazoa; phylum Chordata; class Mammalia; order Artiodactyla; family Bovidae; genus Redunca; species Redunca redunca. The sequence continues at coordinate 1,049 of SJYQ01018422.1, forward strand.
TGCTTTCAAGAGTATAAATCACCCCTCTAAAAATCAGTTAAGCTGCATTAGACAGGCTTGATTATTAGTGCCTTCCTTATTTTCAGTTCCAAATACTTCTTAATTTCTGTTGTAAATTTCTTTTTGAACCCACAGATAATTCAGAAGTATGTTTTTTCTTTTCAAACATATACACAGATCATCTCTTTGCTGTTGATTACTAATTTTATTGCATGCTGGAAAAAGGATCTGTTGATAACAAAGGTTCTTTGAAATTTATGGAGACTTCTTTCACGATCTAATATATAGCCTTTCCCCACATGTATTTGCTATTTGTGGGAATCACATTTACACTTCTATACATACATGAGTTGAGTTTATGTGCTCAGTCGTGTCCAATTCTTTGTGACCCCATGAACTGTAGCCCACCAGGCTCCTCTGTCTATGGGATTTTCCAGGCGAGAATACTGGAGTGGGTTGTCATTTCCTTCTCCAGCAGATCTTCCCAACCCAGGGATCGAACCCTTGTCGCCTACATTGCAGGCAGATTCTTTACCTGCTGAGCCACTGGATAAGAGACTAGATACATAAATGAGCACGCGTGGTTTTTAGATGATCACATATGGTTTTTAATCTATCAGCTCTGGAGAAAGATGTGCTAAATTCACCCACCATGCTTATTGTTTTGTCAACCTTCCCCTGTAATCATTTCAGATTTTGCTTTATATATTTCAGGGTTAATGTTCGAACCACACTATGAAATGCCTGTCATTGTTACTTTAATATCTTACACTTTCAGTTCAGTTTTATTGGGCAGCAATTTCTTTTGCAGATCTATTATTGTTTTATTTCTTTGTTTTTAATACCTTGGTATCATTTGGTTTTAGCCCTTTTGCTCTTAAATAGCAGGCAGCTGGGTTCTTACAAGCAAATTTAAGACTCTCTTAATTGGTTAGTTTAATATGCTTACAATTATTGTAATTGATGACGTATTTACACTTATTTCTGCTGTCTTACTTTATTTTCTATTTTCCTGACTTTTTCTTTTTTCTTTTTCTTTCCCAGTTTCCATTGGCCTATCCAAGTTTTTGTTGTTATTATAGGTATTTCTCCTCTACTGGATTGGGGATCATATATTCTGTTTTTTAAATGAATTTGCTTTGTTTATTTATTACTTGGCCATGCCACACATATGTAGGATCTTAGTTCCCAGATGAGTGATTGAACCCATGACCCCTACAGTGGAAGCATGGAGTTTTAACCACTGGACTGCTAGCCAAGTTCCAAATATTCTATTTTTAGCTTCTGTATCTTTAAATTATTATCAAATCACGTTATTTTTCAGCAACTCATAACATTAATCTGTTAATACATCTCTCTGCTCGACTAAGACAAAAACCTCAGCAACTTTATTCCCTCTAGCTGTCCACGCTCTCTCTCTCTCACCCACCCTGGAGCATATCGCCTAGAATTTTCATTTCACATTGTCAGCCCTGCTCCACCTTTGTGTCAGCCCTCCTCCACCTTTGTGTCAGCCCTCCTGAACATAGGGATGCAACCACAGAGAAAGCCAGAAGGAAATTGACTAAGTTCCTGTTACCCAGCTGAATGGAAGGCTTGAAAGAGAAATAAGGCTTAGTTTTAGAAAAAGTGTTTCTTTTGTTTCCACGGCTGAGTTTGTGAGCTGAGAATATTCACTAGTGATCAGGTTGGTCCCCATCCCAAGACTAGGGGTCTGGAGAGGAAATAACCACAGTTACTCCTAGGGAGGGTCCCCTGGCATTCTCCTCTTGAACATAAATGATTTCACAAGATATCAGCAAAAGACAATACATGAACATTATCCAAACCATGAAAATGACCAAATATCCCCCGATCCTGGCTAATGTGAGTGACTGCAGTTCCACTCTCTCTTCCTCTCATCTTAGAAAAAAAATTTACTGAGATATCAAATCACAGAATTACCTTCACTTCCTGATAGCATCCAACAGAGCAAAGCTCCACTTCCTTAAACCCTGCCCAAAATCTCTTAACACAAATCTTCTATGACCTTTTCAATGCCCTCTAACTGGCTCATGTCTCATGAGCCCAGATAGTGGGTATTCCCCCTGACACCAGAGACCTGGGGCCTGGTACACCTGTGATCTTCGTAAAAAGATGCGAGTCCCCTGAGTAGGTCTAGACTCAAAATTCAGATTTAACATTTATAACTGAGAACCTGGAAGTGGGGGCCAACATGTGAGTTACTCTGATCCCAGTTTTCAGGTGAGACTCTCAGGGAAGTTAAGCAACCTAATTAAGGCTGCACAGCTGCTGGGGGCAGGACTGAGACTCAAAGCAAGCCCAGAGCAGTCCGATCCTGAAGTCCACCCTGCGGACCCTGTCTTCACGTTACTGTGCAAACCTCATCTGGAGAGACATCCCCAGAGCCGGAGGCAGGCTTGGGTCTCTACTGCTCTCATCTGTGACATCCCTGAGGCAAGGATACTGACACACCTCTTACCCCTCAAGCCCCCAGCACAGGGCGACACAGACAGGGCTCCAGAAGTCATTCTGATGATGCCAAGCTGGTCCCCAGAGGCCTCTGCTAATCCCCTCCTACTGCGTGTGCCTACTCCAGGCAGGTCCAAGGCATCTGTTTTAAAAGGCGATGACCTGACTCCCTCTCATCTTTAGAGAATTCACAGGAAGTATATCCACTTGGAATGGTGGGCAGCTTCAGCCTCCTTCACTGAAGTCTGAGAACCAGCCAGCTTCAGGGTGCTGCCACCCCCAGAAAGTTCCCTGTTTCTTTTGGCCAACCCCTTTTGACATTTTCAATGGTAAAATAAATTTGATTTGCAGAAGTCATGAAGGAACTGGGGAGATGTGATTTCCAAAATGCACTGTGTTATTGGATATGATAAAAGACAGAATGAGTCAGTAAATGTAGCCGTTTAGTAACTGTTAAAAAAAATCAATACCCATGCAGTCTGTGGAGGAGGAGAAAGCTGTAATGATGGCCCAGAGGAGGGAGGATTCATATCTGAACTCACGAATCCACAGCCCCCCATACTCCCTCCTGGATGCACACAGATTACCAGATTCGTATCTCACACTCCTGCTCCGATACAGACACACCAACATATGTTGTGTTCACACAACATATATGCACTTGTCCAGGCATGCCCACTAACAGTAACAACAATATTGTTGCTGTTGTTCAGTCACCAGTCGTGTCCAACTCTTCGCGACCCCATGGACTGCAGCACTCCAGGCTTCCCTTTCCCTCACCGTCTCCCGGAGTTTGCCCAAGTTCGTGTAATAATGCCCAAGTAATAATAATAGGTACCACTTATTAACTAGTAAAAATGAACCAGACGTTGGCATAAGTATTTTGCATATCCTTATTTCCTTATTATGTTGTACAACTCTAGAGGTAAGTGGGTGATTATTCCCATTTTACAGATGAGAAACAGACACAGAGATCTTAAGCAACTTGCCCACGGTCATTCCCACTAGGAAGCCAGGACGAGAACCCAGAATGACTTCTGAAATATTTTTTTTGAGGGGGCACTTTTCATTCATTTAGAAAAAAAATAGAATTGGTTTCTAGTAAACTTCACAGTTAAAAGTGCACAGTTTGATGCATTTTGATAACTGCACAGACGCACGGAATTGTCACACATTCAAGATCATTAACACATCCATCACTCCTGGAAGTGTCCCTGGGCCGGTCTGCAGTCTCTCCCTTTTGGCCTTCCCTGCCCTCCATCCCCAGGCATCCACTGTTCTTCTGTCACCCCTGGTTAGCCTGCATACATGTTCTTTTGCCTACAGAAACAATGTTCAAAGCCAGGGGCCTTCCCACAAAGACAAGACAGACATATGTGCGCACACCCATGCGTGTACACACAAAGTCCTAATCCTCACAAACACCCCTCACACTCATTCTCCCCATGTGCACACCTTAGTGCCATACACTAGGACAGCCTCGCTCTCACCCTCCTGTCACCTTATCTGTCCAACCACGCCACTCCTCTGGGATAACTATACCTCATTAAGCAGCCAAGTGGACTCCACGCAGTTTTCCAGCAAAGCGATGTAATTTCTTTCTCCTTTCAAAGAACGCATGACAGGTGAGTGCCTATCCTCTAAAACTTCGCCCACTGGATGAACATTTATGCAGTGCCCACCACTCTGCTGGGTACTGCAGAGTCCATGGTAACCATGCAGTCACAACCTGTACCCCAGGGAAGCTGGTCTGCCTCCCAAGCCAGTGTGGCCATCTCTATGCTGTGGGGCTGGACAAAGAAGGGACTCCCTGGCCCAGGCACGCCAGGCTGGGGGAAGAGTTGAACTCAAAGGGGAAGAATAAAAGCATAAGCAAGAAGATAGGAGATGAGAGGGGTGGGAGAGGAAGAAGTTGGGGCCACGGACCAAGCTCAGGTGGGCTTGGCTGCTAGGGAGAGGAGGGAGTCCATACTTACAGACGACACTGAAAGATGGCCCACAGTAACTGGGAAGGACACCTAATAAAAGAGGGGACACGTGTATATGTATAACTGATGCATTTGGCTGTGTGTTAGTTGCTCAGTCGTGCCCGACTCTTTGCAACTCCATGGACTGCAGCCCACCAGGCTCCTCTGTCTATGGGATTTTCCAAGCAAGGATATTGGAGTGGGTTGCTATTTCTTTCTCCAGGAGATCTTCCCGACCCAGGGACAGAACCTGGGTCTCCTGCACTGCAGGCAGATTCTTTATGGATTGAGTTATGAGGGAAGCCCCACTTTGCTGTGTACGTGCAACTAACACAGCATTGCAAAGCAACTATACTCTAGTAAAAATTAATAAAGGGTGAAAGATGGTTACAAAAAGCTGGGTGGAGACAGGGGGGTAAGGAAGGCCTGGACAGAACTGCATTGCAGGTACCTGGTCCAGGTGCCCTGGGCCCATGCTGGACTAGAGATCATGGCTGACCAGCAGCCTTTATGGGACAGGACAGGGGACCCACCATCTGTGCCCAGAATCCACCATATACCTCAAGTCTGAGTCACCCTGGCTCTCAGTCTAGATGCACACTGAAATCAGTCTGAAAGTTTAAAAAACACTGAGCCTTGAGTCCCACTCCCAGACAGTCTGATTCATTGTGTTTTGTTTGGGGAGGGCAGGAGTGGCCTGGACAGGAGAATTTTTATAAGTTCCCCAAGTGATTATCTAATATTCAGTAATTCATCATTTACCTCCGACCTTAGGCTAGATACCTCCCCAAAGGACCCCAGGATACTAGAAAGCCAGAGGGGCCTCTAGAAACACAGTTGGCTAGGGGGTCTCCAGTTCTACCTCCCTACACAAGCCCTAATAGGAATTTAACAAGATAACCTACGCTGATTAGAGATCAATTAATTGTTAGAAGAGGACCCAAGCTTTCATAGGAAATAAATTTCATTATGTAATTAATTGAAATTGGCGAAAGTAATAAGTAACTGCTGAGTGATAACGACTTCCTTATCAATATCAGATATTTACAACCTTTCAGGTTTTACTGGCAATTCAATATCAAGATAATTAGATATCAATTAGACACATTAAATATGATTTACATCTGTTGTTGTTTCTTAAATATGCATAAGACGGTGTTACAATCTCCACCCCTTTTTTCTGTCGAAATGGCCATGGCTTAGGTGGGACAACACTTCTTTTACATTGAAAAGTACTGGAAGGGATGAAATCTGAAGTATGAATTGCTGTTGAAAGTTCAGAAAGCTCAGTTTATTTCCACCTTGCCCTCTGGTCGCAGAGGCAGAAGTCTGATCTAGTATATCACCTGAGCTAAGCTGAGCGACCCAGGAGAGACTGCTGCAAAATCCTTTTCAGTTTAATTATGTTTTACTTTTAATTAATCAAATTACTTTATAATTACCTTGAGGCCAGCTCATATGAACCAGAGTATTTGAATCACATTGAACTTCTACTGCCTCACAGATGTTTCAATGTGTGGAAATCATGATGGGGCTAGAGGCACCCATTAGTCCCACGTGGAGGAAAAATCATTGATTCTGGCCGTCAGGGTTTGATGGGCAAGAGCCTGAATCATTTTAATGTGTCTTTATGAAGGCAGAGGAGGTAGGGACCCAGTGAGTTTAGAAGGGATTTTATCACAAAAGTAAAAGATGTAGGCAGCACAGTGGCCGTGATGAATGAGATGGAACCGTTGCATTGAAAACAAATCAATTGGTGATATTTTGGAAATTGTTAAAAAGGGCTATATATCATATATACCACATAATATTGGTAGAATTAACTCCACATCAGGTGCTAGCCCTGGAGAGATGGTCATGCCTTGCTCCAGTGAAGTGAAGGGAAAGGAGAGGTTCTGGTTAAGAGCACGGCTTTAAACTTTGAGACCTTGGACCAGCTGTTTAAGCTCTCTAAGCCTCAGTTTATGCATCTGTAAAATGGGGACAATAATTTATCTACCTTACTGGGCTGTGGCAGGGGTTATATGGCTTTGTTCTTTAAATCCCATAGCCCTGTGTGCATGGCAAGAGTTCCACACGTATTTATTACTATTATTCATTCTGTTTCTGTTTGTCATGGTATCAATCCCACGTAACATCTTCTACTTTCAATTCCACTTCAGTATTACTGCTGCCTCCATTTCTTGTTGTGCTTTTTCTTAATGGTCGAGGCACTTTTTTAGCGTCTTTTTGCCCACCAATTAATTTTTGACCTTTCTTAATCACCCTGCTTATTTAACTTATATGCAGAGTACATCATGAGAAACACTAGGCTGGAAGAAGCACAAGCTGGAATCAAGATTGCTGGGAGAAATATCAATAACCTCAGATATGCAGATGACACCACCCTTATGGCAGAAAGTGAAGAGGAACTAAAAAGCCTCTTGATGAAAGTGAAAGAGGAGACTGGAAAAGTTGGCTTAAAGCTCAACATTCAGAAAATGAAGATCATGGCATCTGGTCCCATCACTTCATGGGAAATAGATGGGGAAATAGTGTCAGACTTTATNAAAATCACTGCAGATGGTGACTGCAGCCATGAAATTAAAAGACGCTTACTCCTTGGAAGAAAAGTTATGACCAACCTAGATAGCATATTCAAAAACAGAGACATTACTTTGCAACAAAGGTCCGTCTAGTCAATGCTATGGTTTTTCCAGTGGTCATGTATGGATGCGAGAGTTGGACTGTGAAGAAAGCTGAGCGCCAAAGAATTGATGCTTTTGAACTGTGGTGTTGGAGAAGACTCTTGAGAGTCCCTTGGACTGCAAGGAGTCCATTCTAAAGGAGATCAGCCCTGGGTGTTCTTTGGAAGGAATGACGCTAAAGCTGAAACTCCAGTACTTTGGCCACCTCGTGCAAAGAGTTGACTCATTGGAAAAGACTCTGATGCTGAGAGGGATTGGGGGCAGGAGGAGAAGGGGACGACAGAGGATGAGATGGCTGGATGGCATCACTGACACGATGGACATGAGTTTGAGTGAACTCCGGGAGTTTTGATGATGGACAGGGAGGCCTGGTGTGCTGCGATTCATGGGGTCACAAAGAGTCGGACACGACTGAGCGACTGAACTGAACTGAATTACTTTAAGCAAGATTCTTTTTTATTAACTGAAGTATAGTTGATTTGCAATCTTGTGTTAGTTTCTGGAATACAGCAAAGTGATTCCATTGTACGGAATATATGTCCCCTTTCAGATTCTTTTCCATTATAGATTATTACAAGGTATTGAATATAGTTCCCTGTACTAGACAGTATAACCTTGTTGTTTCCCTGTTTTCTATATAGCATGTGTATCTGTTAATCCCAAGCTCCTACTTTATCCCTTCCCACACCCTTTTCCCCTGTGGTAACACAAATTTGTTTTCTATGTCTGTAAGTCTATTTCTGTTGTGTAAATAAGTTTGTATTATTTTTCAGATTTCACATGTAGGTGACATCATATATTTGTCTTTCTCTGACTTACTTCACTTAGTATGACCTCTAAGTTCATCCATGTTGCTACAAACGGCATTATTTCATTCTTTTTTTATGACTAATATTTCATTGTGTATATATATATGTATGTATATTGGAGAAGGCGATGGCAACCCACCCCAGTATTCTTGTCTTGAGAAGTCCGTGAACAGAGAAGCCTGGTGGTCTGCAGTCCATGGGGTCACACAGAGTTGGACACGACTGCGCGACTAACACACACACACACACACACACACTTGTGTGTATATATATAGACATAGATATATATACACACCATATCTTCTTTATACATTCATCTGTTGATGGGTACTTAGCTTGTTTCCATGTCTTGGCTATTGTAAATAGCACAATTATGAACATTGAGGCGCATGTATCTTTGAATTAGAGTTTTCTCCAGTTATATGCCCAGGACTGGGATTGCTGTATCACATGGTAACTCTATTTTCAGTTTTCAAAATAATCTCCACACTGTTCTCCATAGTGGCTGTATACTGTACATTCCTAGGTGAGATTCTTTAGACAATGTAAAGCCAAGATTGGTTTCTGAACACAATCCACCATTTCCACCTTTGAATCTGGGAACTCAGCCAATTCAGTCTCATGGAAACAACTGGCCCTCTGCTTATTTCTTCCTTCTTACATGATGGTCGCTGTTTACTTTGTTGCTATTTTCTTTTCCCTTTTCCTTAATTTATCTGGCTCTGTGGAGTTAAGGACTTATTCCTGTCCCCTCCATTATTTTGACAATTCTTTCTTGATTGTCATTCTATTAATGACGACTCTCCTAATCATTACATGCATAAAACATCCCGTATCCTTCTGTTGCTATATTAAAACAGGGGATCAATGATGACTTTGCTCCATCCCACTGCACCCAAGCTCCCTTTGCCTGTTAGAAACTTCTCCCCTCCTCCCTGATTTCTCTCTGTATCAAGACTCTGCTTTGAGATACTTCTACACCTCATCTTGTAAGCCACTGTGATTATAATTCTCAAAAGGGACAATCTTCTAATTCATGTATACAGTTTGAAATTCAAGAACTACTTTTTTCAGTTTCAGAAAGCCTTTGTCCTTGTTGGCTCTCCTCAGAAGCTCTTATTCTGTTTTGGTTAAGCTGTCACTTGGCCCTTGCCCAGCTCTATTTCAGGAAGAGACACCTGTCCCAGGTCTTCCCCTGGGTCTGCCTCCCTCTGGTTTCTGTTCTGCCTTACCTGTGGTGACTTTCTTGGTCTGCTCACAGCTCTGCAGCCAGGACAGGTTGTCATAGCCTGATTGGAGCAAGGGGCACACGCAACTGACCTGACAGACCTCTGCTGAAACCCAAGAGGGTGACTCTCTGCTCCCAGGAGACCTGAGTGCCAGGGGAAGCCCCATCCCAAACTCAACACCTGCAAGCAACTCAGACTCAGATGGCTGGAGCAATACTCAGATTTTTTAAATAGTTTGCAAATTGAAAAGTATGAGAAAGGTATGAAAGTGTTAGTCACTCAGTCATGTCCTACTCTCCATGGACTGTAACCCGCCAAGCTGTTCTGTCCATGGGGCTTTTCCAGGCAAGAATACTGGAGTGGGTTGCCATCCCCTCCTCCAGGGGATCTTCCAACCCAGGAATCGAACCCAGGTCTCCCGCATTGCAGGGAGCTTCAGCTGAGCCACTGCGGAAGCCCAAGAATACTGGACTGGGTAGCCTATCCCTTCTCCATGGACCATAGCCCACCAGAATTCCATCTATCCATGGAATTCTTCAGGCAAGAATACTGGAGTGGGTAGCCATTTCCTTCTCCAGGGAATCATCCTGACCCAGGGATTGAACCCACATCTCCTGTATTGCAGGCAGATTCTTTACTGTCTAAGCCACGAGGGAAGCCACATTAGTAAACTGGTTCTTGGCAAACAGGTTTGCTACCACACAAAAGCACTAGCAGTCCAGCCTTGGTGTCCAGAGGCAATCAGCAAACAGGGAGGGAGGCAGATAGATGTTCAGCCTTTACATTTCTAGAATTCTCCTTGTGTGGCCTCTAGAATCTGAAGGGGAGCAGGAGATGCTCCCCCATATACCAAATTTGGCATAGTCACTGTATTGAGTCATAGTTACTTAAGAAACAGCAGGTGCAGGAAAGACACTCTGACCTTCCTTTTTCCCCCTGTAAAAAGGAAATAAATCTCCCGTGTGCAAGGTAGCTTCCCTGTAACATCCTTCTCATCAGAGATGGGAAATTCAGGGCTAACCCTGCTAGCTCAGTTGGTAAAGAATCCGCCTGCAATTGCAGGAGACCCTGGTTGGATTCCTGGGTGAGGAAGATCCCCTGGAGAAGGGATAGGCTACCCACTCCAGTATTCTGGGGCTTCCCTTGTGGTTCAGCTGGTAAAGAATCTGCCTGCAATGTGGGAGACCTGGGTTCGATCCCTGAGTTGGAAAGGCTACCCACTCCAGTATTCTGGCCTGAAGAATTCCATGGACTGTATAGTCCCTGGGGTCACAAAGAGTCAGACACAACAGCGACTTTCACACAAGGCTACATGTAACAAACCTTCTCACCTCTTCACCAATTAGCCCAAGCTTCCCAGGTGGTGCTAATGGTAAAGAACCCACCTGCCAATGCAGGAGATGTAAGAGAGGTGGATTCAATCTCCTGGAGGATGATGGCGTGGCAATTCAGTCTGCTATTCTTGCCTAGGGAAGCCCGTGGACAGAGGAGACTGGTAGGTTTCAGTCCCTAGGGTCTCAAAGAGTGGGACACAGCTGAAGCGACTTAGCACACATGCAGGCCTGAACCCCTTTATTTTTGTCAATTCTTCACAAATATATTGTTTCTTGGTCTAAAAGGCATAAAAGCTGTCTGCTTTGGTCACTTCTCTGAGTCTCATATCTTTGGGGATTCCATACACATGAAACAAGTTTGGTTTTTTTCCCCATTAATCTGTCTGAATTCAGTTTCATTATTCTTACAAAACTTTTGTTTATTTATTTTCAGTTGTGCTGGGTCTTCCTTGCTGTGCGGGCTTTTTCCTAGTTACAGTGAGCAAGGGGTTACTCTCTAGTTGCAGTGTGTGGGTTTCTCACTGCGGTGTTTTTTCTTGTTGCAGAGCACAGGCTTTAGGGGGTGTGGGCTTCAGTAGCTGCAGTACATGGACCCAGTTTCTCCACAGCATGTGGGGTCTTCCTGGACCAGGGATTGAACCTGTGTTCCCTCCATTGGCAGGCAGATTCTGAACCACCGGACCACCCGTGAAGTCATAATTTCATTACTAAACCAGTCAAAGAACCAAGGGGGAAGAAGGTAAAATTTTCCTCCCCTACCAATTACTCTGCTTTCATTTAGACAAGGGGAATTGTACTTGATATTCAAAGGCATGAGTGCAAATGCGTTGCAATGCTCACATCTGGGTCAGTCAGCTCTCAGGTCTATCAGAGCCAGCCCATGACACAAGTGTCAGACATTACCAATGAGAAATAAGGTTGCCTGAATGTGAAGTATATTTGTCAGGACTGGGGCAATAGCTGGCACACCCTGTTTTGCCCCCACTGGGCAGGTGACGGGAAGGAGCCAGCAGATGAGCCATGGCCCCAGGGGAAGGCCAGAATGGGGAAGGACTGAAGACCTCAAATAACAGAAAGCTGTGGACCTGGGATTGGGGGACTGAGAGGCTGGTAACTGGGCACTCAGCCCCAGACTAGAGAAGATCAAATCAAAGAATATGTTCTCAGTGGGCACATCAATGGGGTGATATCCCAGGGAGAGCAGTAGATTTCTGTGTGGCCCTGAGGGCTGGAACTGAACCAGCTTCAGAAGTTGAGGAAGGTGATACGACCATCAGAGCTGGTCAGGGATGGGCCAGTCTAAGAGGGCAGGGGCTCCCTGCTGTGAAAGTCATGGCAGCCCAGACCTGAGAGGTCATGTGATGGAATGTTCACAGGAGGTCTCCCGATTCTCAGGGGCAGACTGGGTAATCCCATGATTCCTACCTACCTGTGTGCGTGTATGTGCTCAGTCATGTTAGACTCTTTATGACCCCAGGGACTGTAGCCCACCAGGCTCCTCTGTCCATGGGATTCTCCAGGCAAGAATACTGGAGTGGGTTGCCAGTTCCTTCTCCAGGGGATCTTCCCGACCCTGGAGAAGGGGTTGAACCTGCGACTCCCGCACTGCAGGCAACTCATAACTGCCAAGCCACCAGGGAAGCCCCTCCTACTTACCTGGAAGTCTGTGATTCTCCAGGGGGCTCAGATGTAATAAAGAGAGGGGTCTGCTTCCTGCCCCTGGATACTCAGGGTCATGAAAACTTAGCACATTGAGTCGAGACGTGGGGGAGCCCTGGTGTTGAAAAAGTTGCAGCATCTTGATATTTGCTCCCAAGAATGTTGCATCCATCTTTAGGGAGCAAACTCTTCCTTTATTTTAGGAAAATCGTCATGATGTGCTTTTTAGTTACACACATACTCACTGGTTGTTCTTGGGGAAAACTGTGAAATCACCATTAACCTAAATACAAATCTTTTCAACCAAGAATTTAAGGGTTCTCCTGGGGAGCTGAGACTTTCTTGCCTCCTCCCCATGAATTGGAGGCGGGGGTGGGCAGGAGAGGGAGATGCAGAAGCTGTTTAAAAAAACCAAAAAACTTTTTGCTTCCGCATGAACTCTGCTCCAAAGTAGTGCTGGTCCCCAGGGAAATGTGGATACTTTGCTGGGCAGTTCTTTATAGGAAAGGAAGCTGGCTTCAGAGAGAGGGTGCTGGTGCTACCAGCTTCACCTGCTGATGGAGGAAAGACTGGGAAAGGGAACTGGATGGAACCTTGGTATCCTTGTAATGAAGTTGTTTGTTGTCATTCCGTCACTCAGTAGCGTCCAACTCTTTGTGACCCCATGGACTGCAGCACACCAGACTTCCCTGTCCATCACCATCTCCCAGAGCTTACTCAAACTCATGTCCATTGAGTCAGTGATGCCATCCAACCATCTCATCCTCTGTCATCCCTTTCTCCTCCTACCTTCAATCTTTCCCAGAACCAGGGTCTTTTCTAATGAATTGGCTCTTTGCATCAGGTGGCCAAAGTATTGGAGCTTCAGCATCAGTCCTTCTAATGAATATTCAGGATTGATTTTCTTTAGCATTGGCTGGCTTGATCTCCTGGCAGTCCAAGGGAATCTCAAGAGTCTTCCCCAACACCACAGCTCAAAAGCATCAATTCCTCAGCATTCAGCCTTCTTTCTTCTTGGTGTCCTTTGAATGAAGTTGTTTAAGATGAATGAATCTGAGCCCACTGCATCCACATGCCTGCAGAGTGGGACTTCCATTGAAGAGGGTGGATATTCCACCATCAGATATGCTGGGAAATAGCTGGCCCCAGGGCAGGAAGTGGGGAAGGAGAAGAGGGAAATTTGATGGAGGGAGAAGTATCCAGTTCCTCTGAGCTGAGGTAGCTGCCTGTTGTCCCATAGAGAACACTGGAAGCAAAACAGCCATTGCTCTGAAGGGTCCCCAGGGAGCGGTCAAGCCCCTGGGGTCCAAGTGCAGCCCCTTGTACATAAGCTATAGTATTTGTAATATCCTTTGCTTCTATGAACCTGGAACCTTCAGGAACGTGTTATCTGAAGTTGAAGCTTCTTCTAGACTGGGCTGTAGAGAGTGAAGAGAAGGACCACCTTGTGCTTGGGCTTGCGTTTGGGGTGACAAAAGGGGAGAGCACAGGTTGCAGCTGAGGGTGTCCCTGGCAGAAAACAGTGGGGCCCATGAACATCAAAGGCCCCTCTGAGGCATCACAGACAAGACAGCGGACGGACAGCTGGGCACGGCCTTTACGACACGCAAACGAGCATCACAGGGTCTCCCAGATGCAGAGAGGTCCAGTAGGTAGAGGTTTGCAGTGGTAACTGTGGTATTAATCAAGGGGTGATAAGTTACCTTGATATGAGTACTTCACAGCAACCATGCAAAGTGACCTATTATACCTGAAACTAAGACTCTGAGACATAATGATTTGCCTGCGCTCACCTAGCCAATAAATGGTAGAACTGGGTGTGAGTCTGTATTTTACCCTCTTTTCAGAGCCTCACAGAGCCCTTGATACTGGCTGCATTATGGTGGATCCTGGTAACATCTCCCATAGAAGACTGGCTGGAAGGAAAGCCACTGGGAGTTGGAGGCAGAGCTGAAGGGATCCCAAGATAAAGGCTGGTTTATAGGCAGAAGCCAAATCCAAGCCAAAAGCAATCTGGTTAGGGAAAGTAGGCTTGGAAGGGCAGGTGTTAAGTGGAAATATGGAAACCTGGAGCCTGTTGCAAGATAGAAGGGGTAGGTAGAAGACTTGTTCTTGAACATTCTCAAGAGTACCTGCTGCTGCTGCTGCTAAGTCGTTTCAGTCATGTCCGACTCTGTGTGACCCCATAGACGGCAGCCATGGCTAATTCGAAACCCCACTGACCTAAAGGATGAGTTGCCTTGATTATACAGTCCACTGATGCTTCAGTGATTCCTGTAGGAAGGAATAAACAAGTGTATCTGGAGCTCGTGTTAGCTAAAAGCCCACTCCCAAGGGGACTAAGCCCAGGACAAAGGCAACTGATAATTCAGTTCAGGTCAGTGCACATTTATTGAGTCCAAGTATGTCCCAGGCTGTGTGCTAAACACTGATGAAATACAGAAGTAGTGTATATGAATGATGAGTAGGGTGACAAGGACAAGAAGAGGAGATAAGGTGACCCAAGGACCTTGTGGGCACACAGAGGGCAGAGGCAATGAGGTGTGGATGGTGCCTCTTCCTTGCTCCCTCGGCCCACCCTGTGTTCACCCTCAGACACATCAGTCTTGTGTGACTTGGGACCTGCACGTGGGACTGATTATGAGTCCGTGTCCTTCACCAGACTTTGAACTGTCCAAGGGTGGGGATGATCTCTGGTTTCTATGCTTGTCCCTCACCATAGGAAAGGGACAGTCATGGACAGTCATGTGCAAAGTACAACGTGAGAAAACCACAATCAGAGCATGCATGGTGGAGAGGGGTGATGGGAGAGAGAGCTGCAATAGAGGCACAGGCTCCACCCAAGAGGTTCTGCAATTCCAGGCTTAGGAGCTGGGTTTTATCCAGTGGGTGGCTGAGGCCATTGGAGCAGGGATCAGGGTTGAGGGCATGGTGGGAGACAGCCTCGGGGCAGTAAGCTCTGCCCATATACATCACCCTGCTGGGCCATCTTGCAAAGAACCAGCAGGACAGTCATGACCCCAAAGCTGTCTCACCCAAAGTGTCCCCTGGAGTGAGAGGAACCCGTGGGAAAGGCAAGCCAATATCAATCAGAGCTAACCTGTGCTGATCACTGGCTCCCTAAATCAAGAACCTGGCAGATTTTCTGGGTGAAAATCAATCTTCCTGTCCCCACAGTAAATACCATAATCCTTTTTCCAGTGTGGTTTAGAGAATGTAACTGTCACGCTCATGATTTATTCGAAAATATTCTGCCAGTTTATGTGAATGAATGGGGCAGTCAACGTGCTTCCAGACAGGAGGTCAGAGCATTTACAGAGGAGCTGGGGCTTCTGTCTCAGACTGCTTTGGTCTCCAGCAGGTTGCCACCTTCCACTCCTTCCCCTACAATGCAGCACCCTATGGATGGCCACCTGGACAAAGAGGGACAAGGGACGTGGGAACTGAGGGTAAGCAGCCCAGGACACCTGAATGACCATGTTCTAACCAGGAGGGGACAGAGCAGAGGTGGCTGAGACTGCCAGCGATAGCCATTCCCTCTGGTCTTCTTTCTATGGAAGCCAAGTAGGGATTTCTCTTTTTTATATTTTTTATAATTTTTTATTACATCGCCAATACAAGGATACCTTTTTGTCATGCATGATTCTAACAATGTAGAAGTTTCTAGGGGACTTCTCTGGTGGTCCAGTGGTTAAGAATCCATCTGCCAATGCAGGCAACATGAGTTTGATTCCTGGTTGGAGAAGACCCCACATGCCATGGGGCAACTAATCCCATGAACCACAACTACTGAAGCCTGGGTGTCCTAGAGCCTGTGCTCTGCAGCAAGGGAAGCCACTGCAATGATAAGTCCAAGCACCTCAAGGAAGAGGAGCCCGCTCTTGCCATAAATAAAGAAAACCCTCACACAGCAACCAAGATCCAGCATGGCCAAAACCTTTTTTCAGGGACACTCAGGACACAGTCAGAAGAGGGAAAAGGCTGGGAGGAGGCAAAATGATGGTTTGTTCAAGGAGAGGTTGCCGCAGAGCAATAAAGCTTTGGGATGCAGCTTGTCTCCCATCGCATGATGAAATCAGTGGAGGAAACTGTGAGTTCATACCTGTCAGGGTGGATAGGGAGGGAAGAAAGCATCCGTGAGAGGTCCTGGCAGTTTGCACTTAAGCAGAAGGCAGAGGCCTCGTGGCTCAGTTCAGCTGGACTGAGCTGAAATGTATGCTTATTGCAGCCTCATGAGATGGCTGTATGAGCAGCTAAAATGCACCAAGCTTTTCAGTTGGAGTGAGTAGAATGAATTAATTCATAAGGAAAGGAAAGGAATAAGAAAATGAATACAAGCACGCATCCCTTGTCACTTATTTAACAACAGTTGTTGAGTTTCTACTCTGCAAGAGGTATTGTTCTAAAGCTGGGGCTACAGTCAGAAGTAAAGTCAGGCTGGTCCCTGCATGACGGTGCTTACATTCTAATGGAGGGAGGTAGTCAATAGACAAGTAAGGGCTTCCCTGGTGGTCCAATGGTTAAGAGTCTGCCTTGCAATGCAGGGAACTTGGGTTTGATCCTTGGTCCAGGAAGATCCCGCATTCTGTGGGGCAACTAAGCCTGTGAACCACAACTACTGTGCCTGTGCTCTAGAGTCCATGAGCCACAACCACTGACCCCATGAGTTGCAGCTACTGAAGCCCACACGCGTAGAGCCTGTGCTCTGCAACAAGAGAATCACTACAGCTAGAGAGTGGTCCCCACTCACTGCAGCTAGAGAAAGCCCATGCAAAGCAACAGAGACCCAGTGCAGCCAAAAATAAAAATAAACCAATAAATAAAAATTTTAAAAAGCAAGCAAGCAAGGACACCCGTTATATCATGCCAGGTAGCAATGAGAGTTATGAAAATGAATAAATAATAGCAGCCAACGTGGTTGAGAGCTTCTTACAAGCCCCATTCATGTATTAATACACTGAACTCTCCCAACAATACCATGAAGTAGGTATTATTATCTATTTAGTAACAAAGACACAGAAGCATGGAGGAGCTAAATAATTTGCCTAAGTTCTCCCAGCTGGTAAATTATTATATTGGTTAGGATATAAAATGAGCTGTTGTAACAAAGAGACATCAACATATAATGGTCCAAATAAAATGGAAATCTAGCTTTGTCATCACAGCTCAGGGGTAGGTGGGTAGTCTCAGGTTGCTAGAAAGTTATGTCCCACGAGATCATTCAGGAACTCTGGATCTTCCCACTTTGTTTCTCTGACATTCCACAGGATGTGGTCCTCTCTGTAGGGTCAAAGCTAGCTCAGTTTCCCAGCCACACTACATTCTGTGAGATGGGAAAAGAGAGCACAAAAGACCAGGGCAAGTGGACACACCAGAGTGACGTTCATCGCTTCCACACACAGCCCTTCAGCCCCAGCTCAGCCTTATGGGCTCACCGAGCTGCAAGGGAGTCCAAGAAATGAAGTCTCTACTTGAGTGTCCATGTAGCCAGATTAAATTTCAGAGAGAACTCAGTTTCTAAAAGAAATAAGGAAAATGGATAATGGGAATGAAGGAAGGGAAGAAATAAACATTTCCTTCCCAGTGGGTATGCTGAAAGTGAAACCCAGGTACTCTAGCCTTGGAATAAGGGGGAAAGAAATGACCAGAGTACTTTTTAATAAGATGGGAAGGGAAAGGCTCTCTAAGGAGGCGACATTTGATCAGAGACTTGAAAGAAGTGAAGGTCTAAGTAAGGATGCTCCAGGAGAGAGAACAGAAAGCACAAAGGCCCTTAAGTGTGTGCTAGGAATTACCTGGAGATCAGTGGGCCTGAGACTTAAAAAGAGGAAGTGTGTTTCAGAGTTGAGGCCAGAGAATGGAGGGTCTTTCAGTTCATGGTGGAGTCTCGGAAGCCATGGGAGGGTTTTTGAGAAAGAAAGAGATGGAATTTGATATATGTTTTTCAAAGTTGTGTGCTTCCATTAGAATGAAAACAGGAGTACCATTTAGGAGGCTATAGACAAGAGATGAGAGCTTACCAGGTGCCTGCCAATGGGGGAGATGTACAAAAAGTAGATTTGATCCCTGGATCAGAAAGATCCCCTGGAGGAGGGCATGGCAACCCATACCAGTATTCTTGTCTGGACAATCCCATGAACAGAGGAGCCTGGCGGGCTACAGTCCATGGGGTCTCAAAAAGTCAGACATGACTGAAGTGACTTAGCATGTACACAGACAAGAGATGATGGTATTTAGGACGGATACAGTTGCCCTGGCACCACCCACAGAGGGGAGCAATGGGGAGCCCTGCCAACAATAAGTGTTCAGGCCAAGTGCTCTCTTCCCCATTGGATGTGAGAATGAAGGACACGTGACCTCAGACCTTGGCAGCCTCACATCTGAGGGAAATAAGTAGGGTAAATCTTAGAATGGAGGTTTAGGGATTGCAAACCCAGACCCAAAAGCCAGGCTGCCAGGGTTCAAGCTGCAACTCTGTCACTTCCTCACTGTGTGACCTTTGGCATGTTCCTTAACCTCTCTGGGCCTGTTTCTTTTCTGTGAGAGAGGACATGATAATAATACCTACCCCCCTATGGTTGTTATAAAGATTAAGTAATAAAGTGCTTGACAGTGTGACAGACAATCTATGCAATAGAAGTGTCACCCTTGAAAATAGTAAGAGGGGTACATTCAGAGTCCATGAGAACACAGAGAAGGCAGCAGCGAATGCCAGCGTTGAAGCATTTGTAGAAGGAGCTGGAGGGTGAACCATAGAGAGAGAAGAGTGTGGGGAGGGGAGTCCCTTCTGGACAGAGGCCGCAGTATACAAAAGGTTGTAGAAGTGGGTGTGCAGAGCACTGCAGGCCCTCCGAGGAGCAAGAACAAGAGTCAAGGGTGACGTGGTGCCTCGTTTCCAGACTGAGGACCCCTGTGGGTGGTGGTCTCACTTGGGGAGATGAGGCGTTCCATTTGAGACAGGCAGTCCCCAGCCCCAGAGAAGGTGGGGACCCAGGGAAGGTGCTACATGGAGCTCAGCAGAGCTGTGGGGCCTGGGGACCAAGCCATCATGGGTGGAGTGATAGCTGGTTCTCCTGCCCTCTCCCCAGGCTGCCTTGAACTGTTCTGGCCTCTCTGACTGCCCCACTGGGAGACTTTCCTCCCTCCTAGCCAGGACCACAGAGGGCTCCTGGGAGGTCCTTGACTGTGTGACTTTTTATGGTTCCCATTTATTCTGCCAGGGAAATCAGCCCCCGACCGCAGTGGTGCCCGGGCATGAATCATGATGTCCACAATGTGGAGAAAATGCAGCAAGTCAGCAGATGTGGGTGGGACCCCAGGGTTTTCATTCACAAAGAGATTTTTCAATTTTATTAAAATCATTAAGAGTTTATTACAGTATAAATGAAATGAGAGCCCCTTGCTTCTGGGATAACAAACTACCATCCCAGCTGCTGGCCTGAGAGCCCACTCCCGGGAGAGGCCCCTTTGGGTAAGGAGGAGGCTTTGATTCACACCCAGGGTGGAAGCCAAAGAAACACATCCACCAGGAAATTTCCAGCAAAATGTCTCATCCTGTGTGACCTCTCCCTATGTTCCCACAAATCTATAAAAATCATGACATAATTGGTGGGGTGAAATTATTTGTGGAAACCAGGGATGCAGTCGATGTCAGAATTAAGGAGAGCTCAGAGCCGAGATTGTCGTTCAAGAGGGAGGGGACATACCTATGCGGATAGCTGATTTGGGGTTTTCTCAGATGGCTCAGCGGTAACAAAGGCACCCGCAATGCAGGAAATGCAGGTTCGATCCCTGGCTCAGGAATATCCCCTGGAGGAGAAAACAGCAACTCACTCTTGCCTGGAGAATCCCCTGAACAAAGAAGCTGGGCGGGCTACAGTCCATAGGGTTGCAAAGAGTCAGACACAACTGAAGCGACTGAGCACGCACGCATGCATAGCTGATTCACTTTGTCATATGGCAGAAAATAGCTCAACATTGTAAAGCAACTATACCCCAATTTAAAAAAAGAGGATTAAAAAAATGAAGGGCACAGATGATAAGCATGTGAGGAAGGATTCTGTAAACTGTAAAGCATTGTCCACCTGCTGGGGTTATTCCTTTACCTTATTATTACTCCTAACAATGGGTCCCTAGCCCTATAAACAGTCTTGGGAAAGGAGTGACAGGAGCTACAAGCTCTGAGTTAATGGTTGAGACCCCGAGGGCAAACCCCACAGAAACCAGGACGGAGGAAACAATCGATAAACTCACATAGCATGAAAAGAGAGAAGAATCCAGCCATGCATGTGCACATACACCTAAGCGGTTCTTGGCGTGGGAGGAGCGAGGCGGAGTTCAGAGCAGAGCCCAGAGCTCCCAGGCCTACAGGCATGGGGTTGGAGGGGTAGGGTGGAGTTCCCTTTAGGGCAGGGACCCAGGATCTAGAAAGCTTGGCTCTCCAGGGTGGCCTGATTCCCCCGGATGGCCTGTGGGCAGCAGGCTGTGGGCTCCTGGCTCCCTGTACAAGCTCTGGGTACTTGTCCCTTCCCGGGACTTGGAGGGGACCGAGTTTGGAGCAGAAGGTCTAGGTTGGGCTCCGGAACTCCTTGTGCTGGCTCTAGGGTCGGAGGCTCTGGCCTCATGGCTGAGATGCTCTTGTATAGGTAGCCCCCATCACCAGGCTGAAGCTGTCAGTTTGGGAACCACAATCATAAGTTGTCTGGGAGGTTGGTTAGGTCTTGCCACTTGGGAGGCTGGTGTTGCAGAGATGGCAAGCCTCTCCACCTCGCAACCAGGCCTCAGAGCTGCTAAATGGGAAGCTTCCAGCTGCTGATCTGGTTGTTCACATCCAAGAGGTGTAGACATCCTCTTGTTTCAAAGAAGCAAAGTCTGGTATAAACTCAAGGAACTGGGCATCCAGGCTGACCCCAGGGGCACAGACTCCAGCCAGAGAAGGGGCTGTGGTTGAGGGAGAGCTTGTGATATAGTTCCCACAAACCTGGAAGGATGTCCCCCAACTTTTAAAAATTAAAACAACAGTAACAACCTATGGAGAAGGCAATGGCACCCCACTCCAGTACTCTTGCCTGGAAAATCCCATGGACGGAGGAGCCTGGTAGGCTGCAGTCCATGGGGTCACTAAGAGTTGGATATGACTGAGCAACTTCACTTTGACTTTTCACTTTCATGCATTGGAGAAGGAAATGGCAACCCACTCCAGTGTTCTTGCCTGGAGAATCCCAGGGACGGGGGAGCCTGGTGGGCTGCCATCTATGGGGACACACAGAGTCAGACATGACTGAAGTGACTTAGCAGCAACAACCTAGGCCTCCCAGGTGGATCAGTTGGTAAAGAATCCACTGACAGTGCAGGAGACGCGGGTTTATCCCTGGTCGGGAAGATCCACTGGAGGAGGAGATAGCAATCCTCTCCAGTATTCTTGCCTGAAGAATCTCACGGACGGATGAGCCTGGCAGGCTACAGTCCATGGGGGTGGCAAAGAGTTAGACATGGCCTGGGACTAAACAACCATCAAGGCACATGAAAACTTCTATATCTCCTTTAGGCCCTGTCCATAGAGACACACTTTTCTTTCAATGCAATTATAATACGTGTGTCACCTTGTGTTACAGAAGGGGTTTTGATCCACTTAACAGCACATAATAAACATTTTCATAATTGATAACTGCATAAAATGATATACTATAGATTCTCCCTGATTTAAATAATCCCCCTATTACTGGCTTGGGAAGATCCCCTGGAGAAGGAAGTGGCAGCAACTCACACACTCCAGCATTCTTGCCTGGGAAATCCCATGGACAGAGGAGCCTGCTAGGCTATATATAGCCCATGGGTTCACAAAAGAGTCGGACTTGACTTAGGGACTAAACAACAACAAGGTAATACATTTAAGCAGAATTGTAACATTTTTCCCGTATAATTCTCATATAAATGTTAATGGACCCTTCATATGGTATGCTGCTGCTGCTAAGTCGCTTCAGTCGTATCCGACTCTGTGCGACCCCATAGACGGCAGCCCACCAGGCTCCCCCGTCCCTGGGATTCTCCAGGCAAGAACACTGGAGTGGGTTGCCATTTCCTTCTCATATGGTATAGCTATCCTGTATCTTGCAGGGGGTGCAACTGCCTTTCATCAAACATCTTCTCATTTTGTTGGGTTTTTTAACATCGAAGAGTTTTTTATTCTATTCTTGCTGTCATTAGTCAGGCTTTTCCTTCCCACTTTCTTCCATTGCTTCAAAGCTGAGAGTGGTCTTTCTTAGTAAAGAAAATAAATATTTCATTTTTGTGCTAACTTTTCCGTTTTGTTTTTTTTTTAAGAGAACACTTTAATCCATCTGTAGTCTATCTTGATATAAGCAGGAGCTCTAAATTAAAATTCTTCAATGCTATCCAGTTTCCCAATGTCATTCATTTTTAATTACTTTTTAAATGATTATTTTATAAAGTGTTCTAATGATGAACCTGTTAGTCTTGCGATTTGCTGTTTTTTTTTTTTAAGAATATCCTTTGAAATCCTTCTCTTGTTTCTCCAGAATCTTTTGCATTCAGAAAAACACTGTTGGGATTGATTTGAGGTGGTTTATGTTTGTACATTAACCGAAGATGGTGAGACATTTTCACAATAGCCAATGTGCTCATCTTGAATTATGTGATACCTCTCACCCTGTCCCCAGCTCAAAGAATTTGCAATTTTCTTTATAAAGGTCAAGCATATATTATGTTTATTCCTAAGTATGTTAGATTACATGTTTCTGTTATAAATGGATGTTTTCATTGTATTTTCTAGCTTTTGCTAGTGTTCAGGAAAATCATCACTCTTATGCATATAGTCTGCATTCATCTTCCTCCTTAAACTTAATTCATAAATTTTTACTGATCTTTTTGTATCCACCATCCATACAAATGTTCTTGTGATACCGCTTTTTCCTCTGGTTTATTTTATCTTGCCTTACTGAATTGATGAGGATGTTCAAAAAATATCAAGTGGAACTCCTCTAAACCTTCTGAGGAACTTGGTAGGATGTCAGTTAACTTTCATTAATTATCAGTGTGATGAAAATAGGAATTCATTTTTGTTTCTAATTTTGGTTTCTACTTTTATTTTTTATTTATTTTTTGGCTTCACCTCAAAGCATGTGGGCTCTTAGTTCCCTGACCAGGGATTGAATCTGAACCTCCTGCATTGGAAACACAAAATCTTAACCACTTGACTGCCAGGGAAGTCCCTGTTCCTAATTTTGAACTTACTTTATCAGTGCTGATTTGTGGTTCAACATAGGAATGCCTTATCCTATTAAAGAATCCTTTGATTCTTAAATTATACTTTAAAAAAATGTTTGATTGTTATCCAATTATTTGAGGATAACTATTAAGATGATTTTGCACCTTTCATTTTGGTCTTTACGCAGAATGAATAATGAAAATTGCCCCTGGTGACAGAGCTGGAATTTCAATCCAGGCCTCTCACTTCCAACCTCTGTGTAACTTGATCAAGTCATCGTTTCAGGAAGGTACGTTTTAGTTTCCAAAGGCTTGAGCATTGCTTCTAGCTGTGCAACGACCACAGCAAACACAGGCAGATGAAAGATGTTTTCAGACAGAATTCTTTCTGCCTTTCCAGGCACCTGGGTTTCAAAGGCCGTCATGAAAGAGGCAGTGCCAAGCAGCTGTGAGAGTGATTCTGAAATTTAAAAAGAAAAACTTGTAAAGACCAGAGGAGTGATTGAAAATGATAGATATCTGATGTCACTATTATCCGATGTCCACTTCTAGTCCCCCTCCCTCTGGAGACGTGGCAATGTCCCCAGGGGCTGTTCCAGTCCCTTCAATACTCCCTTGACACCCTGCATCTGCCATAGTCCACCCCCACGGAGCTGTCTCTGATTACTTTCTTTCTGCTGTGCCAGGGGAGATGTCTGTTCTGCTCCAATTAGCCAGAACAGTTACCACCTCACCAGGATCCAGGCTGGAAATGGAGCCCTGCACAGCACCGTGACAGCTCCTGGGGAAACGCCACTCAGCCCTGCTGTGATCAGCAGCTCCAGATGAGCTGAGGAACCCTTCACCCCCCACTCCCACGGACACAGGTGTCCAGCACGGTCCCACAGACCTTTCGCTTGAATCTCATGCCAAACTTATGAGGCAGGTGAACAGGGGTGATTACTAATACCCCCATTTTACAGATGGAAACCGAGGCACAGAGAAGATGAAGAAACTGCCTAAGAAATCCCAAGGACAGAGGAGCCTGGAGGGCTACAGTCCATGGGGCCCAGAGTCGGACATGACTTGGCAATTAAGCAACAACAATAATACACAGCTGGGAACGGGCAAGGCACAAATTCCGAAGGATACTCTACCATGATTCTAAATCCCACATCTCTTTTACACATCACACTGTCTTCCTCTAAAATAATCTCCTCTCCTCTCAAGCTTGAAATAGAGAATTCAGACATCTACAATCAAGAGAGTTAAGTGTGCATTTTGTTTTAAGTAACTGGAAACTTGCAGACATGTGAAATTTGTGGGAGCCATCTCCTATCTCAGGCTGGGTGGGGGGCAAGGCCCCCTTCATTACCCCTTGATGTTTTGTTTCATTTCTCACGTATCAAATTGAATGTGACCCAGATGCTGAGCAGAGAGGAGGGTGAGTGTGTGTAGGAGGAAAGGGAAGGGTGGCCCCAGCTCCCCGTTGGAAAAGGCTTTGGTTCTGCAGGTGCGAATTTTGTTGGCTCTGCCCTGGGATGCTCACAAGAAGCCAGGTGTTCCTGGAGCATCACTTCTGGGCAGGTCTCAATTCCTATGGAACAGAAGGAAAAGATTCTGGGTCCACCCCCTGCTTCAGGCACCCAAGTCCCGACTCCCCTTGGAGGCAGATGTGGACTCACTCTGCCTTGCCAGGGGAGGAGGGGGTGGCAGTGGGAGCTGTTCTGAGCTGAGGGAAGGCACAGGGTTGGCCACCCCGGGATGCTGTCAGGGGAGGTTTTGAGGGGCGGTGGACCAAAGTTGGACAAGGAGTGAAGGGAAGGCTGGGGTGGTGGGGAAATTAAGGAGAAGAATGTGAGCAGTAGCACAGAAGAAGGCTGGAGGGCTGTGGACATCCAGGGTCACACTTTGGGGGATGGAGCAGCAAGAGCTGGGCTCTAAAGGGAGCTAGTTCACACCCTGCTGGAGTGGAGAAGCGACCAGCTCAAGGTCACACAGCTAGCTAGCTAGCAGCAGAACCAGGAAGGAGAACCCAGCACTCCTGCCTCCGGGCCCCGGGGCTTTTGCGATCAATCACCCCACAGTGGATGGAGCATCGGTACCTGCGGTTCACTTGGCAGGTTCAGCAGGTCCAGGGTTCTGAGCCGCCCACCCAGGCAGTCCCAAAGGCTTTTCCCCATCCAGATGGGTACTGTCCAGAGTGGCGAGAGCCCCCTGGACCCCAGGGGCAGAGGAAGTACACCTGGGAGATGGTTACAAGAAACAGAAAGGAGCAAGCAGAGACCACAGCCTGCGGCAAGGGCAGATGGTGTCCCCACAGCCCCGCTTCCTGATGGATCACTGTAACAGCATTAAGACATGTTTCGTGATTTCTCATCTAAAAAAACCCCACCACTGTTCTTTGGTCTCACCTCTCCCACTAGCTCCCATCCCATCTCTCTGCTCCTCCTGACAATAAAGCTTCTAAGAGCTGTCCCCACTCTCTGTCCTCACCCCACAGTAGCTGTTCCCTGGTTAGCCCACACTGGTCTGGCTCCCATCCTATCACCACTGAAACTGGCTTTGTGTTTAGCACAGGGAGCTCAGTTCAGTGCTGGCAGGATGGGGGAGTGGGAGGGAGGCTCAAGAGAGAGGGGATATATGNGGAGACTGGCAAGACTATGGGAGGGAGAGCCAAACAGCTGCCCTGACTCACTCCGTGAGCTGGCTGAATTTCCATCTGTCTCTGGGCCAAGGAGAACATCAGATTCCTAACTTCCCAGTGCCGCCTTCCTCTGACCAGAGGGCACCCAAACCCTCTGGAGAGGCATCTGGTGGGAGGGAATTAGCACTGGACAGGCACAACCTCTGGCCCATCATTGGAACCTTCAGCTACACATCAGCAGAGGATTGATTAACTCCAGCCTGACTTAGGAGCTGCCAGGCCAAGTGCTTCTCCTGGAGTTATTTATGCCACTCCATTAGCCCAGGAAAGGCAGGATTCATAGAGCCATCATGGCCTAAGAACTCAGTGAAATTAATATACCTGTGACTGAAATACACATGAAGCCTGAGCCACCTCCATTTAATTGGGAAGAAAGGGGAGGAAGGGAAATACCAGGCTCCTGATTAGAGAGAAAGGATCCCAGAATCCAACCCTTCTTCTCTGTCCTCAGAGTCCACATCCTGGTCTTATTCTCGACATCTCATTAAGACATTGCCACAGTGCCCCCCCTGGCCTCCCAGCATCTAAGCTTACCCCACCCACTTGCCCTCCACGAAGTTTCAGGAACAGAGCTGAGAGCAACAAGTCCCCTTGTCTTGGAAAAGACCTTGGACACTGGGAAAGACTGAGGGCAGGAGAAGGGGGTGACAGAGGATGAGATGGTTGGATGGCATCATCAACTCAATGGACATGAGTTTAAGCAAACTCCAGGAGATAGTGAAGGACAGAGAAGCCTGGCGTGATGGAGGCCATGGTGTCTCAAAGAGTCAGACACAACTGAGCAACTGAACAACTCCCTGATGAATGGTTGATGGCTATGCTCTCACTTTCAGCCAGTGTTATGAAAATCCCCTTCTGATACATACATTTAAGAGCAGAAGAATATGAGCTTGGTGTTGTGATCAAGAGTCCTAGCTATAGAATCAAATGTTGCTATGTTCACATCCGAGCCCCCAGTAGGTATAAAAGTAAAACATGAAGATTTGAATAGAGGGACTGAAAGACAAATTATCATATATCCATGCCACAGAATACTATTGCAACTCCTAAAAAAATGGGGGTTACCTGTATTTACTGTTGCGGAGTGATCTTCAGGATATATTCTTAAGTGAAAAACAAAACCAAGAGGGAGAATGGAAGATGCTAAGCTAAAAAGTAAAAAATTAGGTAAAATACATATGGCTTATATGAAAAAGGAAGAAAATGAAAAATATATCTTTTGCTTTTTTTAAGGAAGGGATAAACCATAAAACAATTTAAAGTGCACTGAAGGGGACAGGAAATGATAGGATGGGAGAGGAGAAGAGAGATACAAAGTTGGTTTCTTTGAATTTGACTTGTTTTATTGTTTTTGCTTTGGAACCATGTGAAGATTTTACATAACTGCGCAAAAAATGTTCAAAATAAAATTAAATCTTAAAAAACAATTCCTAAAAATAGAAAATAATGAACACGAGAGTCTGGATGCTTGACCGATCAGTTAACTATGCACCTGGAGAGGAAGTTACTCAGTAACTTTTTTTAGTGTTTATTTATTTATTTATTTGGCTGCATCTGGTCTTAGCCACAGCACATGGGATCTTTAGTTTCAGCATGTGAACTCTTAATTGAGGCATATGGAATCTAGCTCCCCAGATCAGGAATGGCCCCCTGTATTGTGAGTTACCACCAGGGAAGTCCCTACCCAGTGAGTTTGAATCAAAATGATCTGACTGCATGAGTAGAAGGTAGCCTGAAGATAGAAGTGCAAACAAGCAGCCACTCCCAAAACCCTTTTCTGTGGTCCTATTCTTGGTGGTGTCCAAAGTACTTTGGACACCTGATTCGAAGAGTTGATTCATTGGAAAAGACTCTGATGCTGGGAGGGATTGGGGGCAGGAGGAGAAGGGGACGACAGAGGATGAGATGGCTGGATGGCATCACGGACACGATGGATGTCAGTCTGAGTGAACTCCAGGAGATGGTGATGGACAGGGAGGCCTGGCGTGCTTCGATTCATGGGGTCGCAAAGAGTCGGACACGACTGAGCGACTGAACTGAACTGAACTGATTCTTGGTGGTGGCATTGGTATTGATTATACAAAGACTGCTGTGTGTGTAGCAAAACAAATAAGAGGAAAATGTGCACTGCAGGCTGGAAACTGCAGTCGAGGCAGGAAGCTGAGGAGATGGCCCCTTGGCGGCTATCCATCTTTCAGGGATTGATGCCCTTAATTTCGTGATATCTAGTCTCTTAGAAATCATTGTTTCATATATTTTTCCTTTTGGTTGTTGCTGCTATTATTTCAGGCATGGGGATAAATCTGATCTCTGCCATTCCCCCTAGAAGTTGAAGTTGTGGAATGACATTTTTTATTTTATTTAGCTTACATTTAAACAGCCACCTGTGGCTAGTGGTACCATATTGCAGAGTTCATATCACACCATCCAACTGAAGACAAAGGAAACAAATTCACTTCTGTTCAAGTGCTAGAATCCACCCCTCTCCTCCATCATCTCCTTTGTTATATAGAAGCAGAGAGGAAGAGGAGACCTCACACTGGTCCGGGCCTAGGAGGTGAGCTCTAGCATTGCCAGAGCTCTGCCCCAGTCACAGGATGGGAGCTGCTTGTGCAGCCGCTTTAAAAGCAAGGACTTTGGGACTTCCCTGATGGTCCAATGGCTAAGACTCTGCGCTCCCAATGAAGGGGGCCCGGGTCTGATCCTTGGTCAGGGAACTAGATCCCACATGCTACAACTAAAGATCCTGGTGCAGCCAAATAAATAAACTAATTTAAAAAAAAAAGAAAAGTGGAAAATTCCAAGGTGGGATAATAACCTCTAAGAAGCATGGGGTTCTGGGAGCCCAGAGGGTTTCTGGGCCAGCAGGTGCACAGAGGAGGCCTGTCCTGCCCTTATTCATACCAATTCCCTTTTTGTTGGCCACTTGCATTTTGCAGAATTAATGCTATGAATGGCCCTCTCAACAAAGTGAAAATCCAAGAGTAGCCAAAACTGGCCCAGCACGGCCTGGCACTTTACAAATGGATTCTGGTTCTCATGGAAGAATTCCCCTACCCTGATTGCCCAATTGTGATTCTGCCTTTTTTTTTTTTTTTTTAACAAAATGAGGGGATTTCAGATGTTGCATGGACTGTAGACCAGATCTTGGAAAAAAAATCTTTAAACTAGGGGTTGGCAAACTACAGCCTGCAGGCCAAATTTGTCCCACTCTCTGTCTTTGCAAATAAAGCTTTATCAAAACAACCATGCTTATTCATTTATATTTGTCTATGGCTTCTTTTAACAATCAGGGCAGAGGTGAGTAGCTTTGCAGAGATCACACAACCCACAAAGCTTAGATTATTTACTCCGGCCCCTTATGGAAAATGTTTGCCTATTCCTGCTTTCACCATGAAAACTGAAAACTGAAGTCCCTTCCAAGGATGTTATGTCAAGATTCTGACCAAAGATGCCCAGACAACCATCCCATGAAGAGGTGAGAAATGTGTGCTGTGTGAGTTCTGGTCTGATCTTTGTTGCTGGTGACTTTAGGTAAGCCACTGCCCCCTTTGATCCTCCATTTCCCCACTGGAAAGGAAAAAGGAATAAACTAGGTGATTCTATGCTTTACACTGACTCTGAGCCACTGTGTTGAAGTTTAAGTAGTTCTCTATCCTATCAGAAGCTCTGTGACCCCACAGGTGAGATTTGTGGTCTCAAAGAGGCCTTGTCATTACTCTAGTGAGCCCAGAGAAAGGAAGCCATGAGAATTATGAAGGCAGCCAAGGCCCAGGTATGGAATTTACCACTAGAAATGAAGATCGTGTGTGTCCAGCAACAAAACGTGTGAATGAAAAACAAAAACCAAAGGCACTGCCTTGTCCAGTCAACACCTACCACTGAGGAGTTTTCAGATAAGCACATGCTTATCACCAGTCTTGAGTGAGAGAAGCTCATGGGTAGAAAGGCGGCAGGACTGTGACTTGGAAGACTCGGGTCCTTTGAGGCTCTGCCATTTCTTATCCAGGTTGCCTTGATCAAGTCATTGGCCTCTTTGAGGCTGTTTTCTCACTTTCAAAGAGGCTAGGAAGGGACTTCCTTGGTGGCTCAGTGGTAAAGAATCCACCGACAATATAGGAGAATTGGGTTCAATCTCTGGTCTGGGAAGATTCCAGATACTGAGGAGCAACTAAGCCTGTGCACCATAACTACTGAGCCTGTGCACTACAGCCCATGAGCTGCAACTGCTGAAGCCCATATGCCCAGAGCCCGGGCTCCACAACAAGCGAAGCCACTGCAATGAGAAGCCCTTGCACTGCAACTGGAAAGCAGCCCCCACTTGCTGCACCTACTTGCCGGGGTCCAGCCCCGGTGGATCCAGGGTTAGGGTTAGCCTACAGAAAGCCCACACACAACAACAAAGACCCGGCACAGCCATAAACGGATAAATAAAACTTTAAAAAGCGGTTATAAGATTTTTCACCTGGATTCGTTGGAAGGACTAAATGAGATGACGGATTTTAAAAAAGATACTATAGTGTATAGCACATAAAACTCTCTTCCAAATAGTATAATTAGCCTGCCTTCACATTTGCACAGAAATTCATCATTTGTATAGTTTTCACGGAGACTAACTCATTGGAAAGAGAAGAAATGAGAGCCCAGAGAAGCTCAATGATTTACTCAAGGACACACAGACAGTAAGTGGCCAAGTCGAGACACAAACTCAGAGCTTCTGATTGTCCTTTCAGTGCTCTCCCTCTCCCTTCAGCATGCCAGCCTTCCACCTGTTAATTTTGTTTAGATGTCTCCACTGTCCTCAGCAGCTGGTTAGAGCAGTGTTCATCGAACCCATGCAGAAGGAGAAATGAATTGTAGCTCTTGCCATTCCTCCCTGGAGAGAGGCCCTCCTCCCTCCTCTTGCCTCCCCAGGGCTGGGCATCCCATCTCCATCTAATCCCATCTCCATCTTCTAGGCCCTTTGACTTCCCCAGCTTCACCCTCATCCACCCAGTGGCTTCCTGTAGAGCTCTCTGGCAGGAGTGGGCGTTGCCTGGGGGCAGAAGGGTGGTGAGAGGAGGGAGTTACAAGGACTATGTTCCTACAAAGTTATCCCCCACCCCTCATATACACAGGTGACGAACATTTAGAGGAAGGCTTTCATCACGTCTTGTGAAGGCGTAAGAATCCACAGGAAGTGACCTCCTCCCGATATCACAGCTTTCACAAATTGAAGGATTGTGGCCACTCTGTGTCGAGCAAGTCAACTGGCATCATTTTTCCAACAGCATTTGCTCACCTCATGTCTCTGTGTCCGATTTTGGTAATTTTCATGATACTACAAACTTTTACATTATTATTATATTTGTTATGGTGAACTGTGATCAATGATCTTTGATGTTACTACTGCTGCTGCTGCTGCTGCTGCTAAGTCCCTTCAGTCGTGTCCGACTCTCTGCGACCCCATAGACAGCAGCCCATTAGGCTCCCCTGTCCCTGGGATTCTCCAGGCAAGAACACTACAACTCACGAAAGACTCAGATGATGGGTAACTTTTCCTTTTGCATTAACATATTTTTAATTAAGGTATGTAGATTGGGTTTTTTTAGACGTAATACTATTGCACACTTAATAGACCACAGTAGAATGTGAACATAGCTTTTCTTGATTTTTTAATTGCAGTAGGGTTGATTTATAATGTTGTGTTAGTTTCAGGTATATAGCAGAGTGATTCAGTTATACATGTATATATTCTTTTTCAAATTCTTTCCATTATAGGTTTTTACAAGATATTTAATGTAGTTCCCTTATGTTGTACAATAAAACTTTGTTGTTTATCTAGTTTATATATAGTATTATACAACTGTTAATCCCAAAGTCTGTTATATCCCTCCCCCGACCCCTGCCTTTTCCCTCTGGTAACTTTAAGATTGTTTTCTATAAACATAACCTTCATAAGCACTGGGAAACTGACTTGCTTTATTGTGATATTCCCTTTATTGAGATGGGCTGGAACTGAACCTGTGTCTTTGAGATATGTGTGTATACTTCCTCAACTGGCCCAGAGTAGGTGTTTCCTGGAAGAGAAGGCAGGAGGGAATAAAGGAGCTTCTGGGTGCTGTGGACACAAGACAGCTGAGCAGGCAGCACTTACAGTGAGGAGTCCGTGGCACACTGGGCACGGCAAGCCCCATGGGGATGAGGCCACCGTCCTGCCTGGGGCGCCCAGCAGAATGGAGGATGACAATGAAGTGCAGTGCTCAGAAACAGAGGGGACCTGTGGGTCTTGGAGCAAAGTTCCCATGTTCTTTCCACCTGTCCTTTTGTCCTGAGCACTGAAGAGTCAGAGAAGAGACAAAATCTCACAGTCTAATGGAAAGGCAGAAGTAAACCCCAAAACTCATCATTTACAAAGTAAAGCAAGAGAGATCAGGCCATGACTACACTATAAATCAAGCCTAAGGGAAAACAGAGCTGCTTGGAACACATGGGGCTTTGAAAACCTTGACCTCCCATACATCTTTTCTGCAAAAGTTACTGGAAGATAATACATCAGTAAAACAAGGAAAGAATAAAAACAAACAAAGAAGGGAAAGATAAAGAGTAAAACAGCACAACAAACTCGGGGGTCAAATGAGGAAAAACAAATTCAAGAGTCACGCAGCACACTGCCAGTTTAACACAGAGCAGAAATATATGAGTTCCCAGAAGACAAGATCCAAGAGAGAAGACATTCTAGGGAATGTTTGTCACATGTGCAACAGATAAAGCATGTAAAACCCTAGAATAAATGAAAATCTCTACAAATCAATAAGAAAAAGAGAACTAGGCAGACATTACAAAAAGGCAATCAACACAGTATGGGGAAAAAAACAGGAACAAAAACAAAAAACTAAATAACAATAATAATAGTGATCAATGTAAAATATAATTTCTGGAATGATAGATTATTTTGTAATGTAATCTTTGTCTTGCACACTGAGCTACAATGATCCTTCAAAGGAACTTTTAAAATACATTTTTCCCTATTTTATTGTAGATTTTTTATTCAGTGAAAAATTATACATTGAAATTAAAATACCAAAAAACCGCGCAGTATGGGAACTATAAATGGCCAAGAACAGAGAGTAAATTGCTCAGACTTATTTGTAATCAAAGAAATGCAACCTAAAGCAACAATAAGCTTCCATTACTTGCAGATTAGATTTTAAAAGTAGCAAAAAGCACTGGTTGGAACAAGTTCCTACTGTATAGCACAGAGAACTATATTCAATATCCTGTAACAAGCCATAATGGAAAACAATATGAAAAAGAATATATCTATGTATAACTGAATCACTTTGCTATGCACCAGAAACTAGCACATATTGTAAATCAACTATACTTCAATTAACTTTTTTTTTTTCAGAGAAGCACTAGTTGGGGTGTAGAGAAATGGGCATTTCTCTGTGCAATGGTGGCAGGATAAATGGGCGCAGGCTTCTTTAAGGACAAGCTATCAACACCTAATAAAAATGCCAATGACTTGGCTCTGTCTTCCTTGCACCTTCCATCTCTGGCCAGTGGTTCAACTTTGCTGGACGCCCATTGCAAGGATGCCTGGGAAATCAGTGTGCCAGCCTCAGGGACTCTGCCAGAGGGAGGGACTCTGCAGGGACTTCTTTCTGCAGGGACTCTGCAGAACAGCACAGGAATGGGCAACAGATGTCATAGCAGACCGGCAAATGACCAGCTCAGTTGTTTTCCCTTAATTTTGTTTTCACGGATCCTACGCCTTTGAACTGCTGAGCAGTAGTCGCATGCAGGAATGATTATCCATTTTCTTATGCACCAACATTTAGGTTAGTTTCTAACTGAATGCTATCTCAAGCAGTGTTTGAGAAAACCCTGCTTGTGTGTGATTCCTCATGTACACATACACATTTCTCTCCAGAAGAGATGCCTGGAAATGGAATTGCCTGGCTGAGGAGACTGGAAGGTGAGAAAAAGGAAAAAGCTTTTTTCCTCGTATTTCTTCTTCACACCCTGCTGTGGGCGAAAGTCCCAGAAATGGCCGATCTCCTCTGTTCCTTGGCCCCAGTTCCTACCAGGCTCATCCACCATCCTGTTTCCACTGGGTGGCCGTGCCTTCTGGACTCTGGTCACTCCACCTCCTCCCTCTGTCCCTGCCGCCCCATGGCTGCGGGTGGCTCCCTATGGTGACTAATCGTTGGGTCACCTCACCTTTCCCTGAGCCCTTTCAGCTCTCCATCCACCTTTGTAGCTCATTCCCCATACTAACATCTCCTTTTTAATATGCATCTGGCATGGATTCTATTTTCCTGGCTGAACCCTGACTGATCCATAGAGCACGGATGGAGTTTGGATTTTAGTCTAAGTGCCAAGGATTTTATGCAGAGGAGTGTCGTGATTTAGAGTCTGACCTAAAACCATTAAGTCAGCCGCTGTGTGGAGGTTAACTCAGAGGAGGACAGAAGTAGAAACACAGCATGTGGGGGACTGATCCGCTACGTCGGGTGGGAGCAGGTGGCTGGGAAGAAATGTAGGTCCCTGCAGGATATTTTATTGGTGGATGTATTCTTGCTTGAAGAATCCCATAGACAGAGGAGCCTGGTGAGCTACAGTCCATGGGGTCACACAGAGCTGGACACTACTGAAGTGATTTGGCACATGTAAGAGGGAGAAGGAGAGGAGGGAGGAATAAGGCCCAGACTTTTGACTTTACTAACTGGATGCTGAGAGTGCCATTTACTATGGTGGGTAAAACAGGGTTTCCTTGCCTGCGACTTGCCAAGAATATGAGACTCTTTCCTTCGTTAAGCACCTACCTGGCATCAGATGCCCTCATTTCTTATCTGTTTTGTCGCTAAGTTGTGTCTGACTCTGTGGCCCCATGGACTGTAGCCTGCCAGGCTCCTCTATCCATGGGATTTGCCAGGTGAGAATACTGGAGTGTGTGCCACTCCCTTCCCCAGAGGATCTTCCCGACCCAGGGATCGAACCTGTGTCTCCTGCGTCTCCTGCATTGGCAGGTGGATTCTTTACTGCTAAGACACCTGGTTCTTTTCTGCAGGGAGGTATTAATTCTGCATTAGAAGTCTTTTGTAAACCCCATGGAGCCTTTCTCAAAAGGGATAATGACAGCAAAGGGGTACAGGAAGCACACCAAGGCCATCTCTGGGCTCTAAAATCTCCTTCCTCTGTTTCTCAAAGGGCAAGATTTCCACCACCAGCTGGCTCAACTACATGCCAGCAAAAACAATACCAACCGCCCCACTGCATGCCTACTGTGTATCAGGCCCTATGCCAGGCATTTTACATCCATTCCCTCAGATTCTCCGAAGTGGGAATCAGACATCTTCATTTGATTTCCAGAGTCAGAACCAGTGGAAACCCACACTGGGCTCACACATTGTTGGATCTTGCCTTTCTGAAGGCCCACACTGGGTGGGACTATTACATCATATTGACAACATGAATTAGACTGATTACAGGCTGACAGCATCGTTAGGAATGATATACTATTCAGTTACTGGCATTATTGCCTGTTAAATTTATACATGAAAAACTGCTTTCTGTCTCTGCCCAGTGACACTGTGATTTGGCACCAACCCAGATCATAGGAAATGCCCTGGTGTGAACCACAGGCCAATCATTAACTGCCTCCTGGGAGGTCACTCAGCCCTTCCAACTCTGCTGACAGATTGGCCTTTGGTGAAACTATAAAGTAGAAGATTATCTTTCTATCCTTGGGAACCCAGGGAGTTCCCCCAGCTCCCAACACCCCCACAGGGAAGTAGTTGTCATACATGGAAAAGAATACTCAACTTTGCACTAAAAGCCTCGGTTCTGTCTCTGACTGGCTTCGTGACTGTAATAAGTCATTTCTTCTTCCTGAGCCACAGTTCTCCCATATAAAAAAAGAGAATCAAAATTACTTAATCTGTCTGTGTCATTAGGGGTGGTTTCTGCAGATTGAATGAGCCAATGGAAATGAAAGCACCTTGTATCAGTCAGTTCTTGCTGTGTCACAACCAATCACAAAAATCTCAGTGTCCCAGAACAATCAGCATTCATTTCATTCACCAATCTATATGTAAGCAAAGGTTGTGTGAGCTAGGCTAGACTGGGATGAGTTTGGCTAGAGGCTTTAGGCTGTTCCTCTCCATCAAGATGAGCTCTGTTCTATTCCCTGTATGTTTATTTTTGAGCCCAGGATAGAGAGGAAGCTTCTACTTGGGAGAAGCTCTTCTCATGGCCATGGCAAGGGTGTTCAGCTGCAAAGTATATTTCAAGTTCTTGCTTGCATCATGTTTGTGAATATTTCAGGTGAGTCAAATGGCTAAATTGGAACTGAAGGAGTAAGGACATGCACTTCCACAAAGGCGAGGAAGAGTAGGTGGATATTTCTAAACAATAATCTGACCTACCACTCATGTGCTCTACACAAGGGAGAAAATAGTGTCTTATCATTATCTCCTCAACCTCATCAGGGACAGAGAAGTCAAAAATTTTGTTTTTAATCTACTGCTTTAGCAATAGATACACATCAATATGACAACTAGGGTTGTAGTTAATTAATCCAGCTAACCATTAACCCAACTGGCTGTGTGGTTCTGTCCAGTGAAACCTATTTCCAGAGGTGTACTGGGTCTTCTAAGTCTTCTCTGTGCCATCTGATGGGCTTAGAAGTAGCTAACACCAGCTCTTGCAAAAGGTAGGGTAACCCGTAAGCAAAGTCGCTCAGTCGTGTCTGACTCTTTGTGACCCCATGGACTGTAACCTACCAGGCTCCACCCTCCATGGGATTCTCCAGGCAAGAGTACTGGAGTGGGTTGCCATTTCCTTCTCCAGGGGATCTTCCCAACCCACGGATAGAACCCGGGTCTCCCGCAGACACTTTAACCTCTGAGCCACCAGGGAAGCCCAGGGTAACCAGAGGAGAGCTTTTTTTTTCAGTCCTAATTTATTCCAGTAACCTCAGATAGGCAGATGACACCACTCTTATGGCAGAAAGCAAAGCAGAAATAAAGAGCCTCTGATGAAAGTAATTTTTCACTTGAAAAATCTGGCTTAAAAATCAACATTCAAAAGGTGAAGATCATCGCATCCAGTCCCATCTCCTTCTGGCAAATAGATGGGGAAACAATGGAAATAGCGAGAGACTTTATTTTCTTGGGCTCCAAAATCACTGCAGATGGTGATTACAACCATGAAATTAAAAGACACCTGCTCCTTGGAAGAAAAGCTATGACCAACCTAGACAGCATATTAAAAAGCAGAGACCAATACAGTATTGTAAAGTAAAATAAAGTAAAAAAAAGAAAAAGCAGAGACATTACTTTGCCAACAAATGTGCATCTAGTCAAAGCTATGGTTTTTCCAGTAGTCATGTACGGATGTGAGAGTTGGGCCATAAAGAAGGCTGAGCACCGAAGAATTGATGCTTTTAAACTGTGGTGGTGGAGAAGACTCTTGAGAGTCCCTTGGAGACTCAAGGGATGCAAGGAGATCAAACCAGTCCATCCTAAAGGAAATCAATCCTGAATTTTCGTTGGAATTCAATCCTGAATTTTCAGACTGATGCTGAAGCTGAAGCTCCAATAATTTAGCAACCTGATGCAAAGAACTGACTCCTTGGAAAAGACCCTAATGCTGGGAAAGACTGAAGGTGGGAGGAGAAGGGCACAACAGAGGATGAGATGGCTGGATGGCATCACCAACTTGATGGACATGAGTTTGAGCAAGTTCTGGGAGTGGTGATGGACAGGGAAGCCTGGCGTGCTGCAGTCCAGGGGTGCACAAAGAGTTGGATATGACTGAGCAACTGAACTGAACTGAATTTGTTCCTGTTTAACTTCTTTAGGCTAGGAGCTACCTAGCAACAGCCAACAATATTTACATAGACCTTGACAGGTAACCAAATGCATTATGGGCTTCCCCAGTTGCTCAGATGGTAAAGAATCTGCCTGCAATGCAGGAGACCCAGTGGAGAAGATCCCTGGGTAGAGAAGATCTCCTGGAGAAGGCAATGGCTACCCACTCCAATATTCTTGCCTGGGAAATCCCATAGACAGAGGAGTCTAGTGGGCTACAGTCCATGATGTTGCAATGAGTTGGACATGACTAAGTGACTAACACACACACACACACACACACACACACACACACACACACGCTTTTATTGATATAATTCATTTTCATCTCTAAATAGCCCTTCATTCTGCCCACTTTACAGATAAGGAAACTGAGGCTCAGAGAGGTCATACAATAGGAAGCAAGAAACCTGGGATTTGAACACTTACCTTCCTGATTTCAGACCTCAACTAGTTCAGTCTTCCCATTCCCCACCCTGTGGATAGGTCTTCTACTGACCACATCCTGGTTCTGCCTGACTGCACAGCATTCCCCCCACCACACACACTAATGTGATGTCAGGCTCCTGTGACAGCCCAACCGCATCCACAACAGTTTAATTTCTGCCATTTATATGAACGGAAATTACTCACTAAAATTTAATTTGGTAAATTTCAATCTTTGTAAGAAGTTAATTCAATGAAGACTGTCCGGCCAGTCAGCAGTTACTCGGGTTATTTCCGTGCAGCCAGCACCCCAGATAACAAAGAACACTCCAGCATCCTAGGCTGTTTTAAATTCACATTCCTTCATTATTATGTCAACGAAAGTCATTATGTGACTGAAGAAAATGCTTCCTGTCTAGAAAAATAAAACACGATCTTGTGCAGCAGATTAGCATTTTCTGTTGTGCATTAAATGGGGAGCTTTTAAGGAGCATGATTTCTGAATTATGTAGTTTGATGATTACTTAACCACATTGACTGGGGATAACTATTTATCTAGCCCAGAACAATGCAATACAACAGACCCACCTTATGTGCCATGGACCCCCTCAAGGATTTTTGCCAAGGACCAGACCCCCAGAAGAGGTCAGGTCCTGGGTCAGGAAGATCCTCTGGAGAAGGAAATGGCAACCCACTCCAGTATCCTTGCCTGGGAAGTCCCAAGGACAGAGGAGCCTGGTGGACTACAGTCCATAGTGTCACAAAAGAGTCAGACATAATCGAGTACACACAGACAGATCCCCAGAATCCTCTGGGGCAGGGCAGAGGGTGAGGAGAGATGGAGGTGTTTCTTGGGTCAGCACTGATGCCTGGAACATGCACAAATGTGCATGTATGGATCAGAAGTTAGCTGACTTCCTGCAATGGACATGTATCTGTGTGTGTGAAAGACAGACAGAGTCAGACCCACAGATTCAATACAAACCTATTAACCAGTCTGTTTAAGCCAGTGCAGCCATGAGCCTTTGGAGCCAAGGACAATACATATTTATTTTTGCATCTCTAGCACCTAGAGCAGCACCTGGAACTCACGTATAAGCACAGCTTTGGGACTGGTTGTCATAAACACTAGGAAGGGTGCAGAGCCATACAATGGTAGATCAGCGGACCACTGGGATGTGGACTGGACTGGTGTCTGTTGTATTCATACTTCCTGGACCGCCTGGTACAGAGATGGTACTCAACAAACACTTACTGAATCCTGTCTGGAGGCATGGAGGTAAAGAATCTCTAGGATCTCCAACCCATCTTGGGAAGGAGGCCAGGATAAAGGAGGAGCCCTGAGATGATACAGAGAGTGGGAAAGTGATGTTTAAAGAGGACAAGCCTTAGCATCAGGATCACTGTCTTTGCACCCCTGAATGGGCACACTGGGACAGAACTGGTCCTATCCTGGTAGCTTTCGGGGAGGACAAGTTATTGCTGGTAGGTAAATTTTGAGGGAGAAAGGGAAAGAGATTCTTAAGGTGTCTGTCCAAAGAAAAGATGACTTTTACTAAGAGTTGGTGAGTCTTCAGGTGTCAGGAGAGACTCAGCTAGAGGAGAATTTTGGAGAAGGAAGAAGAACATCAGACAGAAGGTCGAAGGAGGTGATCTTTAAGGTCCTGGGAGATGCTATGACTCAGAATGCATATTTGATTGATTTGCGTCTGCTGGTTCAGAGAAAGCTGAATCACATCCCCTGGGAAAGGAGAGATGCTGAGTTTGACCTTGAAGACCCTGAGAGGGAGGTAACTCGTCAGAACAGTTAAGATGGGGGACCAAGTGTGAAAAATCTCATGCTGCCTTGTTGGTAATGTGTCACAGGCACACGGAGGGGTTTCAGGGGAAGAGGTCAAGGTGACTGGAGTCTGGAGAAAGGCAGAGCAATCAGGGGGACCTCCCTGGAAGGGGCCGGGTTGAGAAGCTGAAGCATTTAGGATGCACTGGGGAGGTGAGAGCCGTGGGCTTTGAAGAACAAAGCTGATGGGGTAGGACTGGGAAATCAGAGCTCTGACCAGCAGGGAATGGGTTAAGGACAGTCAAAGAGGAGAAAAGCCTGTGCAAGCCAGGTCCTTAGGAAAGTGCAGTCTCTGCAAGGGAAAGAATTGAGACAGGGGATCAGAGAATGAGACACGCATCCCAGGATAAAGCAGCACACTATGGGCCTCATTGCAGCTGTGACGGAGGCAGCCATGAATTCTGGTTAAGGTGAGAAGGTGAGATTGAGTTTTTAGAAGCAGACAGCCCTAGTGGGAAGTCCTGACACTACCACGTCCTAGATATGCAGTCCTGGACAAGCAAAGCTCCCAGGTCTTAGTTTCCTTGGATAGAAAACAGGGCTAGGAAAATCTCTTCAGCCCTCTGAGGACTGGAGTATTAGCTGGGATCATGGATGTCAGCACGATTTGTAAACTCTGAAGTGCCCTGCACTCACGGGGCAGGCACTAATGCTGTGGTACTGCAGAGTCTCAGAACTGGAGAGTGACAGGGGCTGCCTTCTGTGGCAGGGGCTCTGAGTCAAGCCTTGAACCTACCATCAAACTGGAACAAACTTTATTCTTCAATAAAGGGGCTGATAGGTCTGGCAATGGTCCCACATGTGAGTGACTGTACACTTTCCTGCTGGGATGTTGACTTGCCCCTCTGTTCTGCAAGTCGGTAATTGGAGAAGTGTTGACAAGTGCTGACCTGTAGCCTGTCCACAAATTGCTGCCAAACCCTCCCCTGATGACTGCCACTTAGACGGTGCTCTCTCCCTGGACGCTTCCCCCCAGCCTTCCTTAGCATCTCCTGGTGACATCACGTTTCAAGCTCACACCAGTTCAGTGACCCCTCCAGGAGAGAGTCACCTAGCAACCAACGACTCCTAGGTTTGTACCTTCAACCCTGACCCCACCCCTTCATTCCAAACCAATACCTTATATTCAATGGGTTACTTGCTATCAACATGAAAATAAAGATCTCAAGTAAATATGACCCCATCAAACTTCTGGATGTCCCCTTCTCCAAACCTGCTCCAGTCTAGTCATTTCCTGAAACTGCCATCCCCCCAGCTTCTCTGGCCAAGCCCCTAGACATCTTCTGTAAGTTTGCTCTCTTCCCCTCACCCCTACATTCAATCCATCTGAACACCCGGCCAGCTTTACTTCCCAATATACCCAAATCTGTCCCCTCTTACCAAGTCCCCTATTAACACTCTGTCCACATCAGCGTCTTCTCAACTGGTAGTGTGGCTGCCTCCAGACTGGCCCATCCTGCTTTCTCTCTTGGCTTTTTCAAATCCCTTCTCTTCAAAGTAGCCAGAGGGATCTTTCTTTCCAAAGCATAAATCAAGTTGTGCTCTTCTTCTTAAAGCCCTTTGGTGGCCTCCCAGCGCAGGCAGAATAAAAACAAAACTGAGTGGAAGCCAGATTGAACTGGGTCGAGGTGTGAATAGCATTCTAGGACATGAAGACAGAAAAACAGAGAAACATTTGCAAGAAGCATGGCTGGGAAGGGAGAGAGAGAGAGCTGCAAATGGGCAGACTGTCAAGAAAGCTCTCTTATTCCTTTAGAAGGGATCGCTTAAGCATGCTAAAAGCTAAAAGAAAGTGGGGAGGGGTAAGTGATTTATTTAGGTAACTGATGAGTCCTGTGTCAGGGCAAGAGATTCATCTCAGAGCTAATTTATATTGCCAGTGATGGCATTTCTGCCTCCAGATAAACCTATTTTTGTCAACTCTTAAACAATAAAAAACAATAAAATAGAGCTTCTTAAGTAAAACCTACAAGACCCTCCTGGACAGGACCTGGCCTTGCCCACCTCTTCAGCCCACGCTGCAGCGCTCACCCACCATTAGACCAGGGGTCACATGCAGACTTTCGCACATGTGCGTACAAATCACCACAGAGCTTGTTGAAACATGTTCCTGGTCCTCTTCCTCCAGTGTCCCTCCTTGCCTGCCCTTCCTGCCTGAGGTTCAGTCCTAAAGCCAGTAGGAGCAGCAGAGCAAGGCAGGCACATGCAGGAAGCAGGGGGCAGGAGGAGCAGGGGGAGGTGGGTGATGGCCAAGGGTGGCTGCCCCACACAGGGCACCAAGACCCTCCCTAACGGGCTGAGGAGGAAGGCAGAATGAGATGTCAGCACCTGAGCAGGTGAGGAGAATGCCACCCCAGAGCGGGCAACTGGCATGTGGTGGCAGAACCAGAAGCTGGCTGAGGAAGACACCCATGCGAGGGCTCAGTGACTTGGCAAAGGGAGAGTTAGGGGGCAACCAGGGAGCAGGGGCAGCATGGTGTAGGAGCTCAGGGCCCCAGCAAGGCAAGAAGGTCGTGCCCACAGATGGGTGAGTGTCATGGGTGTCAGAGCTGATGCGGGGTGTACAGCACCTGCCTGGGGGAGGGAGGGTAGCCTGGAATGAGG
Organism: Redunca redunca; assembly: GCA_006410935.1. NCBI lineage: Eukaryota > Metazoa > Chordata > Mammalia > Artiodactyla > Bovidae > Redunca > Redunca redunca. Next base: position 43,846 of record SJYQ01018422.1, read on the forward strand.
ATTCAGAGCCCAAGCAGGATAAGAGGGTGCTGTGTAAGGAACAATGTAGCAGCTGAGATGGGAGGTTGGTCACAGTCAGGAGGCCTGATCAAGAAAATATTCAGGACAATGGAAGCCAGGTGTCGTGGGTTGAACTGTGTCCCACCAAAAGCCTTATGTTGAAGTCCCCAGAACATGATCTTGCTTGGGAATAAAGTTGCAACAAATGTAATCATTTAGATGAGGGGCTTCCATGGTGGCTCAGAGGGTAGAGAATCTGCCTGCAATGCGGGAGACCCCAGTTTGATCCCTGGGCCAGGAAGATCCCCTGGAAAAGGGAATGGCAACCCATTCCAGTACTCTTGTCTGGAGAACCCCATGGACAGAGGCTATAGTCCATGGGGTCACAGAGAGTGGCACACGACTGAGCAACTAACAGTTTCACTTCACCTTTTTACTATACTGGAGTAGGTTGGGCCTTAATCCAATATGACTGATATCATGATGAGAAGGGGGATGTCTGAACACAGAGATATACGTAGGGAGAACCAATGTGAACATGTAGGCAGCGATCAAATTGAAGCATTTACAGGCCAAGGAAAACTAAAGGTTGCCAGAAAACCACCAGAAGCCAGGAGAGAAGCACGAAGCAGAGGCTCCCTCGTGGTGACAGATGGACCCAGCCCTCAGGACACCTTGATGCTGGCCTCCCAGCCTGCAGAACTGTGAGACAGTAAGTGACTTTTGTTTGAGCCACTTGGTTTGGGTAGTTTGTTAGAACAACCCTAAGAAAGAACTACACCATGTTCGTCATTACTGAGGAAGGGCGTTATAAACATCAGAGGTAAGAAAACGAGAGTGAACCCTGTGATGTTGAATCTGAATCGGGATATATTGATGTCAACTCATGGGTTCCTATATATAATGTAGAGGGGGCTTCCCAGGTAGCTCAGTGGTAAAGAATCCGCCTGCAATGCAGGAGACTTGGATTTGATTCCTAGGTCAGGAAGGAATTCCTGGGAAGGAAATGACAACCATTCCAGTATTCTTGCCCGGGAAATCCCATGGACAGAGGAGCCCGGCAGGCTAAAGCCCATGGAGTCACAGAAGAGTCAGACATGACTTAGAGACTAAAGCAACAGCAACAAAGGTAGAAATAAAGATACTTATCAAAATAATAATTATTTCAAAATATCTGGGGGACTTTCCTGGTGGTCCAGTGGTTAAGACTCTGAGTTTCTAATGGAATAGGTGTGAGTTCTATCCCTGGTCTGGGAGCTAAGATCTCATATGCCATGCAATGTAGCAAAAATAATAATAATAATAAAATAAAAATTAAATCTTAAAATATATGTAGTTAAAGGTAGAAATAAATGTAAATGTAGTGCATGGTGTATATGTGTAATATATATATATACATAATATATATATTCCTTAGCTTTGTCCTCTGAGAGATCCTTAAAGCAGTGACACTCCAGTATCAATGAACATATCTAGCATCTTGGTTTCTAAATACCATTTTCCAGTAATAATAATATAAAAAAAGAGCTCCTTGGAGAAATGACTGATGCAAGGCCTGGGTCAGGGAAGATACAAAATGAACCTGAATCTTGTGCTTGAAGGTAGAGAAGAGCTCACAGAATGATGGAGACGCATCAAAAGGACACAAGGGCAGTTTGAATGGGCTCCCACTGGTGAAATATGAGATCATCTGAATACCAATTAAACAATGGTGGTACCTGCTCAGTCACTCAGTCATATCTGGCTCTTTGCAACTTGAACTGTAGCCCACCAGGCTCCTCTGTCCATGGGATTTCCCAGGCGAGAATACTGGAGTGGGTTGCCATTTCCTCCTGCAGAGGATCTTCCCAAGCCAGTGATCAAATCAGGTCTCCTGCCTCTCTTGCATTGGCAGGCGAACTCTTTACCACTGAGCCACCTGGGAAGCTAAACAACGGCGGTAATGGATTATAATCTACTGAATAAAATGGGAAACTGTAAGCTCACACAGAGACGTACAAATAAACGAATACATTGCAAATGTGATGAGGAATATAACAATGACATAATTTCAAAATAGCATCCAGCAAAACACTTACTTATTACAAAGAGGAAAAGAATAACTTTATAATGGAGAAGCCCGACAGACACCACCTTAATTAAGTCATCAAAATGATCACCTCCAGAAATGGGACAAATTGAAATCACATGCCACCCAGATAGGATGCAAGACTAAGACTGCAGTGTCACTTCTGTGCTATTCTTGCCAACGACGCATAAACTGAATTTAATCATGAGGAAGCTCAGACAGACCCAAAATAACTGTCCTGTAATCTGCAAGAAGTGTCAAGGTCTTGAAAGTCAAGGAAGAACTGAGGACCTATTCCAGACTCAGGGATGTAAGAACTAAATGCAGCACATGATTCGGAAATAGATCTTTTCACTTTGAAATACATTATTGGAGAAATTTGAATGGGCTTTCAGGATTAGATGCACCCAGTGTCATTGCTCATCTCCTGATTTTGAAGGCTATGTTGTGACTGTGTGAAAGAGTGCCCTTATTTATAGAAAATACACGTTAAAGTTTTGAGGGTGATGGGGCAGCAGGTCAAGTTTGCTTTCAAGTGGTTCAAGAAAACGGCAACTTTGATGCTGTACTTTCAGCTTTTCTGTAAGTGTGATTATTTGTTGCCAGGGAAAAAAAAATAAGGTTTATCAAAAGCAAATTCCTGGACTCTGCCCCAAGGGGTTCTGATTGAGCAGGTTTGGGATGGGATCAGGGCGTTTGCATATTAACCATTTCTCAGGTGATGCTGATTCTATTGGTCCCTGACACTGCACTGGCCTTCTGTTCCTGGAGTCACCAGTTCATCATCATCATTATCATAGGTCCTTCACTCCATACCTTTTACCTGCAAAGCTTTTGTCTCAGCTCCTTCATGTCATTCAGGTCTGAATTTCAATGCCATGTTTTTGGGGGGTAAGGGGGTGGCTTTTCTTCTGGAAGCTCTAGGAGATTTTGTTTCCTTGTACTTTCCAGATTCTAGAGGCTGTGAAATCTCCCCTGTGCATATCCCTTGGCTCATAGCCCCGCCCTCTATCTTCAAAGCCGTCAATGATGCACCTCTGTGTGCTGATCTACACACCATCCTCTAACGGACCTTTCTACCTCCCTCCTCTGCTTTTAAGGATCCTCGTGGTTACATTGGGCCAGCTCTGCTATCCGGGATAATCACATATCTTCAGGCTAACTGATTAAGAACTTTAATTCCATCTGTAACCTTAAATCTCCTTTGCTATGTAATCTATTATGTTCACAGATTCTGGGAATTATGATGTGGACATCTTTAGAGGGCCCATTATTCTAGCCACCACGCCATCTAAAGATCTATTACCACCTGAAACCATTACTTGCTGAAATTCTCTTAGTCTTCTTACCTGTATACTCATTTCTCAAACAAGTCTCTAGATGAACTATCAAGCATCCCCATTTCCTGGGTTCAAATCCAGGCTTTCATGTAGGCCAAGGGTGTCATGTTGGATACTCGAATGAGTCATCTCTGAGGCTCAGCTTTCTCATTTATAGAATGAGAATAGTAATTATATCTTTCCTGTAGGGTTTCCTTGAGGAGTAGAGGAAAGAGTGTGTCTTTAGCAAAAGCTGGCTTAAAACTCAACATTCAAAAAAACTAAGATCATGGCATCTGGCCCCATCAGTTCATGGCAGATAGATGGGGGAAAAGTGGAAACAGTAACAGATTTTATTTCCTTGGGCTCCAAAATCATTGCAGACAGTGACTGCAGCCACAAAACTAAAAAACGCTTGCTCCTAGGAAGAAAAGTTATGACAAACCTAGACAGCGTATTAAAAAGCAGAGATATCACTTTACCGACAAATGTCAGTATAATCAAAACTATGATTTTTCAAGTAGTCCTGTATTGATGTGAGAGTTGGACCATAAAGAATGTTGAGCACCAAAGAACTGATGCTTTTGAATTGTGATGCTGGAGAAGGCTCTTGAGACTCCCTTGGACAGCAAGGAGATCAAACCCATCAATCCTAAAGGAAATCATCCCTGACTATTCTTTGGAAGGACTGATGCTGAAGCTCTAATACTTTGGTCACCTTATGCAAACAGCTGACTCATTCGGAAAGTCTGAACACACACATGTGTTAGTCGTATAGTTATGTATGACTGTTTGTGACCCCATGGACTGGGGCCCACCAGGCTCCTCTGTCCATGGAATTCTCCGGGTAAGAATACTGTAGTGGGTTGCCATTTCCTTCTCCAGGGGATATTACTGATCCAGGGATCAAACCTGGGTCTCCCGCATTGTAGGCACATTCTTTATTCTTTGAGCCACCAGGGAAATGCAAGCCAGGAACAATTCTAGGTTCTGGGCATAACAGCAGTTAATGTAAACCATCTTTCCCCTCATATGGCTCACAGTGGAGCCTACCTCTTTGGCTTTTAAGGGGTAAAGTAGGGCAGGCTTATTGGTAGCAACTTTTGCCAGGGATGACTGAATTCTCTCTGTTCTCCTCTCTCTATCCTGTAGCTCTTAGCTCATTTGGAAGAGTCTTAGGACTTTATAAGCCTCTGAAGGAAGTTACGTGCTTGCTCTCTTGAACCATGAACATGCATACTCACCCTTACACACACACACTTTTGCAAATAATGTCTGAGCGTCAGGGACCTATTGAAACCTCCTCATGAATCTCAGGTCAGAAACCTCTTTTCTCCACCAGTTCTGTTCAACCCAGGCAAAACCCTAGCCCCTTCAAACCAGTCTCACTTTCCCAGAAGTCATTGGATTGATGACTTAAATAGTTTAGAGATTGCTGAATAATGGTTTAACTTCACACCCAGCCCTGTGGATGCCCACAGGTGAAAAGGAAAATGAGAAATGCTAACTCTGGCAGCCCAAGGGGAAAGAATGTCTCTTCAGATCTGCCAGAGAAAGAAGGGTCATAAAGCAAAGTCTATTGGAAATGGCTATTATTTCTACTTCATGTAAAAAAAATAATGTTCAAATGAATTGCAATCTCAGTGAGTTGAGAATTTTCAATTGTACTTTCTGACTTTTAGACTGTAATGAGCAACTTCCTTTTGTGAGGCCCCAAGCTCCAAGCTGAGACCAAGGACTCTGGCCTCTGAGTTGGTGCGTATACCCAAAATGATAATTAAAGCACATCATGGAAGAGAACATTTTCATCATATAATACAATAGGGGCCCAAGTTTTGGCTCTTCTGTGCTTCAGAAATAATGATGTCTTTACATTCAGGAACAAATGCCTGCTAATACCACCTAATTTTGAATCCCAGAGTCAACTTCTTAACAGCACCCTCATGCACTAATCCGTGAATAATTGAACATGCACACACACTATATTATAACCAGATTCTGAACATCAACTCTCCAGTCACTTTCCACTTTCTAGCCCTAAGTGCCTTGGAATCTCTGCTGCTGCTAAGTCACTTCAGTTGTGTCCGACTCTGTGTGACCCCACAGATGGCGGCCCACCAGGCTCCCCCATCCTTGGGATTCTCCAGGCAAGAACTCTGGAGTGTGTTGCCAATTCCTTCTCCAGTGCATGAAACTGAAATGTGAGATTGAAGTCTCTCAGTCGTGTCTGACTCTTAGCGACCCCATGGACTGCAGCCCACCAGGATCCTCCGTCCATGGGATTTGCCAGGCAAGAGTACTGGAGTGGGGTGCCATTGCCTTCTCCACCCTTGGAGAAGGCAGCTCTAAACCACAGAATCAGCCGGCTGCTGGCCATGGTGCTGAAATGAGACCATTCTTCAGGGCTCCCTGTCTGCTTTTCTCACTTCCAAGTCTCCTTCACAAAATAACACTAGGTTGAACAAGGTGACTTATTCCCTGAAGACAGATGTTTCCTAGAATACTCCTGTGGACACCTGATTTACCCAATCCCTTTTCTAGCCACTCTCCAACAAGAATTATATGCTCCAGCCACACTGCACAACTTGTAGTTTCTCTCACACATCAAGCTATCTCATTAGTTCTCAGCCTCCACATATGCTATTTCTTTAAATACTATAAAAACACACACACTCCCTTCACTTTTCATAATTCCTACAGATTATTGATTTTACAAGACTCTGCCTAAGTGTAACCTTTAGGAAGCCTTCACTGATTACCCATGAATTGAGTTTTTTACCTGGAAAATTCTTACCCTCTGGGAACTTCCCTGGTTGCCCAGTGGTTGAGAATTAACCTAGCAATGCAGGGGGACACAGGTTCAATCCGTGCTCAGGGCACTAAGATCTCCCATGCCTCAGAGCAACTAAGCCCGTGTGCCATAAGTACTGAGCCTGCACGCCATAACTAGAGAGTCTTTGCCTCGAAATGAAAGATCCCACATGACAAATCCCATGTACTGCAACTAAGACCCATGCGGACAAATAAATAAAGAAAAAAAGAAAAGAAAATCCTTACCCTCTACTACTTTAAATGAAATGAATCATCTTCAACTCTACATCCCAACAGTGTCCTGTACTTCCCTCTATTACACTGTGTACCACTTTCAATTATGATTTTATTTTTCCACAATGCTTTCTCCACTAGCCCCTGGTTCTCTTGAAGTCGTGAATCCTGTTGATATGGCTTTCATACAAGGGCAATGTCTGCCACATATCAAGAACTCAACTTCTTTAGAAAAGTGTGGGATAACTCTGTATCTCTCCCTAGAATTACAGAAATGGAAGCCTCTGAGTATAATTCTTCCAAGGCTATACATTATTTTCAATAAGGATAGGAAAGAAGGGAAAAGCAAAAGGATAAAATATTTGAGGGAAAGGAGATACACTTAAAAACATTTTTTTACTGAAAGCCTGAGTTGGAAATGGGAAGTGTTTGCTCAGATAAGGTGGAAAATAAAAGATGCTTAAAGAGCATAAATCCAAGATATTTACAGTTACAGGGTAAACTGTCTCCTGATTCCTAGGTAGAGGGACTTGCTCTAAATGCACTCGACCTCTTGAAAGTCCTAACTGCTCCTATGAAAGTAGAGTGAACTGTCTGGTGCCAGTGTTCATGTTGCACTGTTTTGATTAAATAAATCAATTATGTTGAAGGAGATTTAACTCCCTTTTCTCTTTGGTCCTCAGCCCACACTAGCAGGGGATGGTCACTTGGTTTGAGGATTAGATTATTTTCTCTCAGTTGAGAGGTCCCAAGTTTGAAACTGAAAGTAAGGACTAACAAGCCCCCTTGACTTTGCTAAATTATAATCCTCTGCTGCTGCTGCTGCTGCTCCTGCTAAGTCGCTTCAGTCGTGTCCGATTGGCCATTTTTAGTGATGGGTTGATTGTTCCAGCTCTGTCCCTTCTCTTTTGGTTCTGAACTAAGCTGAGGGAGAGAGGTAATATTCAGCAGATGTACTCTCAAAAACTACCTGGTACCAACAAGTTTAGCCATTCACCCCATGAATATGTATTGAGAATCTCTGTGCTAGGAACAGTGTTAAGCCCCGGACTGGGAGCACCAGAATAAGATGTGATATGTTCGCAGTCCCCAAGGAGCCAGCAGACCAGTTAGAGATGCAGAATAAAGGGCAAAATCCTGAAACCTGATGTGAAAATGTTACAGTTCAGGATGAGCAAGGTAAAACACAGAGATGAGACGGATTTGATTCTACCTAGAGGAGTACAAGGCAGCTTTGACTGAGAGGGAATGTTTGTGTCAGGTCTTGAAGAATAATTAGGGGGTTTCCGTACAAATGAAAGCCTGGAAGCTATTCCAAACAGTGAAAAAGTTCAGCCATCTTAAAGTGCACAGCATTTTGAAAGCATATCCAATATTTTGTGCAACTTCTTGAAATGTGGGGGAAAGGGAGAAATGGTTTGAGATAGACACAGACAAGAGGTTGGGACCTGATGAAAGAAATTTTCAGTGCCAGAGTAAGAGAGCTGGGATTTATCTTAACATCTGCATGCAAAATGGGCAAAGCCCAGGGGCAAGGAAGTCACTGCAATGTATGAAGATGCTACCTTCTCAGCATCTGACCCATTGCTCCAGCAATCAACTCCTGCGGTATCCCTGAGCTCCTCCTGTCACAAAAAGAAAAGGGTGGTGGGGAGAAAGGGCTGAGAAGGCTAATGACTTTGTACAATTATCCTTTTGACAGTGATTTTCTCAGAAGTGTTCCTTTAGCTATGGCATGATTAATCTTTCTGCAATCTTTCTGCAATTTCATCAAAGCTCAGACGGAGTGACAAGGGCCATGTACACCTCCTGGATCATAGGAACATGCTTAGGATGTTGAATACAGTCCCATTAGATTTGGAGAAGATAGCATAAAAATGAGAGAAAAGATAATCTAACTGGCTAGAGAATCAGTCTCTAAGAAGTTATCAGTTCATGCAGCTAAAACTCAAGTCCTTCCAACTCAAATGATCTGAAAGATGTATTGTCTGTGAGGTGCGGATACATAATCCTGGCCCCAGCTTTTGATGCTGGCCTCAAGGCAAGGAGGATGATAAAGAGAAGGAACAAAGGGGTGCCCCGGGCATCTGCTCTGACCCCCTTCTTCTTGTCCACAGGACCCAGGACACCCTCCCAGAGCTAGTGCCCAGCAGGAAATGTCAGCTCTAGACAAAGGGAACCACCTTCCCTTGACTTCAGTGAGGGCTGCCTGGTCTTGACCAAGATCACCTTCTCCATCAGTCATCCAAGTTCCCACATCCGTGAAGATAAACTATACAGTGTGCCCTACATCAGGACCAGCTGTCAGAGGAAAGTCAGGGCGAAACTCCAAGCCCAGTCTTGGGGAATTAATAACAGAGATGAAGAGGTCATGGCCTTAAAGTACAATTAGCCTATAAGTGCTCAGGGTCAGGAAACAGAGCTCTTATCCCCAGGGAGCTTAGTCTAGGTGGTTAGGAAGGCTCAAAGGTGAGCCAATGAGCACAGGACTTCTTCTGTTGGAGAGGGAGAGAACCACAGCAGACTTGCCTGCACCATGCAGCCAGTGGGAGTTGTTAAATGCCAGGGAGGAAAGCTGTTTGTTTAATTTTGTTATCTACTTTTCATTCCAAGAAACTGAAACTGGATACGCACAGTAGGAAGATATTTTTAAATATTCAGATCGAACAGTGGCATTTGAATGAAAACTTTCCCTTGGAGAATTTACCAATTCCATCTTGTGCCAAAAGAGACACTTGAGTTTTATTTTTTCTTTAGCTGCTTTTATTCTTTAACTGCTGATTGATTTGGATACCCCAAAAGTATTTGAGCTAGTCCTTTGGGCACCAAGAAGACCACTGTATGCACTTGCAGACGTATCCCCAGATCATCATCTCATTGTCATCATCACCATCATCCTTGAGGTCATTATCAACATCATCACCATTATCCTTGAGGTCATCATCACCATCAAGATTCACCACTTACCTAGGACTTCTGCAGGCCAGGCATTGTGATGGGTGACCACTAACTTAACTAGGTTACCTCTAATTCCTGCAACATCTCTACAGTCTAAGTACTGATCTCCGTTTTGCAGGGGAGAACATGGGATCTGGGATATTCAATGACTTGCCCAGAGTCACATAGCTTGTAAGTGGTAACATCTGGATTTGAATGACTGCTTCTCTGTATGACATGCATTGAGGACAATGCTGGTCTGCTTCACAGGGACCAGGCTTGTTTTGGGTGGGCTATTCTTCCTCCTCACCCCACCTTCTGACTTCTGATCATCCCCTTGAATTGCCCTCTGGTACCCATCATTGTCTCAGCCTCCATTCCTGTGGTGACTCAGCTCCAGCAGTGATGTGTGATGGTGGCATGACCAATTGGAGCTTAAATTCCATGAAATTTCAGATGAGGCTTCTGTAAGGAAAAAAATGTCCCTTTGCCCCAAAATTTCAAGAGAAGAGGAAGTCTGTGCTGCTGCCCTGGTCTTGCTGCCAAAATGTCCTACTGATCCTCTCTCCCACTCCATCCTCAAGTTCTGATTTCATGCCCTACATTGTTCCTTATTGCTGTTGTAACAAACTACCACTCTCAGTGGCTTAAAATGACACAAACTTATTTTCTTGCAATTCTGGAAGCCAAAAGCCCTAAAACCAAGGTGTCAGCAGGGCTTGAATTCCTTCCAGAGGCTGGAGGGGAAAATCCATGTTCTTGACTTTCCAACATCTGAAGGCCACCTGCATTCCTTGGCTCATGGCCCCTTCCTCCGTCTTCGAGGCCAGCAGCACAGTATCTCCAAATCTCTGTCTCTGTCTTTCTTTCTCTCTCTCAAATACACACACACACACACACACACACACACACACAATCACTCGCCTCTGCTTCCTTTGTCGTATCTCCCTTTCTGACTTGGACCTCCTGCCCCCTCCCTCTTATAAGGACCCTTGTGATTACCTGGGGACCATCTACATAATCCAGGGTTTCCCAGGTGGCACTATTGATAAAGAAACTGCCTGCCAGTGTAGGAGATGCAGGTGACACGGGCTTGATCCCTGGGTCAGGAAGATCCCCTGGAGGAGGGCATGGCAACCCGCTCCCATATTCTTGCCTGGAGAATCCCATGGACAGAGGAGCCTGGTGGGCGATGGTCCATAGAGTCGCAAAGAGTTGGACACGTGAGCACACTCACACACATCTACATAATCCAGAAAAATCCCTCTTTATTAAGATTTTTAGCTTTCCTGGTGGCTCAGGTGGTAAAAAATCTGCCTGCAATGTGGGAGACCTGGTTTCAACTCCTGGGTTGGGAAGATCCCCGGGAGAAGGGAACAGCTACCCACTCTAGTATTCTGGCTTGGAGAATTTCGTGGACAGAGGAACCTGGCAGGCTATAGTCCAAGGAGTCGCACAGAGTAGAACATGACTGAGTGATTTAATGGTATCTGCCAAGTCCCTTTTGCCATATGAGGTAACTTATTCACAGCTTTGGGGCATAAGGATATAGACATCTCTGGGAGGGCCATGATTCTGCCTACCCCATGCTCCAACCAGCACCTCAGAAAGGGGTTGCTCTAGAAGTCTCTTACGATGAGGTCTGTTTCTGGGCCTTGACATCCAGCCCTTTGCCCCTTAGAGTCCAGGCAGAGGTTCTCAGTTACTGGACCTCACACATGTAAGGACAGGGCCCTAGAAGAGACCACAATCATGGGGGTCATCAGCTCCTTCTGTGACCCTGAGCAGTTCGCTGCACCCCTCTGGCCCTCAGTCTCCCTTTTGTTTCAGGAGGGTCATGAACTTTGGTGGTCTCAGGGACACGTCCAGTTCAGACCTCCTACCTACTAAGATCATTTAGCCAACAGGCAGACAAAGGAGGGTCCAGCCAGCCCCTCCTCTGTCAGTGGTGAGAACAGCACACGGATTCCAGAGGCAGGTTGTATGCCCGGGACCCAGCAGCTGGAATGATTAAGAAGCCCCTCAGCTTCCTTCTAATTAAATCAACACAAATTTAATTTGGATGTAATTTTTAAAACATGACCCATAAAAATATCCTCAAGTACTGCTCTACTGGGCCTCCTGGAAGGAAAGACACCCTTGGGGGCAAAGAAGAAGCCCATTTTGTGGTTTATCAGTAGGCTCCACCCGGGGACAACTGGAAGGACTTGCAGTGAGATGCATAGCTCAGGGAAGACTTTATATGATAGATCATAGGATAAGGCGAAGTCGTGAAAATGCCGTGCTCTCCTCCTTGACATTTCAAGGCAAAAGAAGGAAGAAGATCACAGTGGGAAAGGTCAGCCTGAAGTGGGCAAGGATGACAATTCAAGGGGCCAGAGGATCAAGAGGAAGCTGAGGGGCAGGGTGTCAAAGAAGCCAATTGTGTAGGGCAAGTCTCTCTCTCTTTTTTTAAGAGATAAGTTGAAGCATAGTTCTTTTCGATTGATCGATTAATTTTTGGTTGCCCTGGGTCTTTGTTGCTATGCTCGGGCTCTCTCTAGCTGCAGCGAGTAGGGGCTACTCTCCTTGTGGTGTGCAGGCTTCTCGTTGCTGTGGCTTCTCTCATCATGGAGCACAGGTGCTAGGCACGCAGGCTCAGTAGTTGTGGCACATGGGCTTAGCTGTTCGGAGGCATGAGGCATCTTTCCAGACTTGGGATCGAACACGTGTTCCCTGCTTTGGCAGGCAGATCCCTATCCACTGTACCACCAGGGAAGTCTCAGGGTAAACCCACCTAAGCCTCAGTTTTCTTGTCTCTAGAATGGGAATTTGGACACCAGCCTCACACACTCACAGAGCGGTTCTATGACGAGGTTGGATAAAAGACCACTTCACAGGTGAGACAGCACCAGGGCATCATCAGCCCTTTATTGGAGGGTCTTTTTTAAAGAGGGCATCATTCTGCCCGAAGCAGCCTCCTGCAGTGGTTCAGGGCTGACCTGGGATGGAGACTGCCTGGGTCAAAAGCCTGGCTCTGCTGCTTACCAATGGAGGGGCTGGAGACTAGCTACTTAAGTTTCCTTTGCCTCAGTTCCCTCATCTGTAAAATGGAGATGATAGAAATAATACCTACCTCCTTGGGGTGTTGGGAGGACTTTACAAAGTGACACATGAAAAGCCCTGAGCTCTGTGCCTTACAAAGCACCTGTGATACAAGTGTTGGCCACTGTCGTCATTTTGTCTGCTGGTCAGTTCTTTTCCTCTTTCCTGCTGGCACTGCCCCAATTCAGGTGTGCTACACCCATGGATGCTCGTCTGGACAAGAGCGACCTGCCCTGCTTCCTCAGGCCTCCCCTCCAGCCCATCTTCCATGCCAGCTACAAGGGGAATGCTTCTAAAGCCATCTGCTGCTCCCCTGGCCCTCCAGCATGGATCCCACTCTGGTGGGCATGGCACTCACAGCCCTTTAATAATCCAGCCCATGCATGAATCTCCAACCTCCTTTCCTCTCCTGCCCATTCCACTTCCCAGGCACACCAAGCTTTCTCCTCCCTAAGCAGCATGATCTGCATACCCCCAGGCCCACAACTCCTGATGTCTCTCTCTCCATCACCCCGAAACCCCAGTGGGATCCTCCAAACTTAATTCCTCCAACTGCCACCTCTTTCTCCCATTGAGCTGCCCAAGCTTCATTTTCCTGCTTTCCACCATCCCTTCCTCTCCTGCTTGTGGATTATATCCTGGCAACACCAGCTGCTCACAGGTCTCCATGGCTTGGATAGATGGGCCAGAGCTGCTGTGAGTGGAGCTTCCAGGGGAGGAAACCCCAAAAGACATGGACCCCTCAGTTCACCCCCCTCTTCAGCCCTAGAGACCTGGCAAATTGGAACCAAAAAAGACTGAATTACCTTCTTCCTACCAAAGAGCCCTTCTTGGTTATTTCCATGCATAGGTTTTTAAAATTTTTTGGAAAAAAATTTAGAGATGCAGGAAAAACATATAGCCAGTATGCACATACACTTACTTATCTATCCATCACCAAGAATTGACAGTTTGTTAATGTTACTTGCCTTGTCTCCCTTTATTTAAAAAAATAAATATATTTACCTCTGTCTCATACCTATGTGACAGTGTAGTTATGACACCTCTCTCATTCCCAACTCTGCTTTCTTTCCTCCTACTGAGGCAACCACTATCAGGAACTGATGTGCCCCTTTCCAGTTCAATGGTTAATGTTTTGTGTAGACATAGGAATCCATGGTGATGTGTAGTATCACTGTGTGTGTGTTGATTTGCTTCAGGGGTAGAATATTCCACTTAACCATTCTTCAGTTATTTCTGCAGCTCACTTCCCATTCCATATGATGATCTTGAGATTTCCCCGCACGGCAGCATGAATCTAGTTCATTGCTTTTAATTGCTTTTAATCTCATTGTATGACTATATCACGCTGTACTCACTCTCTCCTCTCTTAGTCTGAAAGCGAAATTGTTTCCAATCATTTGTCACGACAGTTGATGCTGCGGTAGGTAAACAGCCTTGCATACACACACTAGGTGACTCAGACGGTAAAGAATCTGCCTGCAATGCAGGAGACCTGGGTTTGATCCCTGGATCAGGAAGATCCCCTGGAGAAGAGAATGGCAACCCACTCTAGTAATCTTGCCTGGAGACTCCCGTGGACAGAGGAGTCAGGGGGCAGGGGGCTAGAAGTCATTGGGTTCCAAAGAGTGGGACACCACTGAGCCACTAACACTTTCACTATCACACACACACACACACACACACACACACACACACACACACACGGCTTTTCTCAGGTGGAAAGCACCAAGTGGAACTGCTGGTTCTGGTTAGTATGCACTTTCAGTTCTGTTGGATGTCGCCAGGTTAGATGCTCTCCAAAATGGTCATTCTCACCATCACCAGCAATGTCTGGTTGTGCCCATTTCTGGGAGGGCTTCATTTCACAGGTAATGAAACTGAGACCCAAACCAGAAATGGAATGTCCAAGGCCCTGCCTGCAGTTGTTGTTGTTTAATTGCTAAGTCATGTCCTACTCTTTGCGACCCCACGGACTGTAGCCTGCCAGGCTCCTCTGTCCATGGGATTTCCCAGGCAAGAATACTGGAGTGGGTTGCCATTTCCTTCTCCAGTGCTGGAGCTGGGATTAGGATTCAGGCTCTGGACACACACCCATGTCTCTGGTGACCACACTAAGCAAGGCACCCCCAGGAGTCCCCTGGCTTTGCTCAGCCAGGGACCAACTCTAGTGACAAATCTCCCCTTGACCTCTGTCTGATCAGTCTTTCCCCAACTTCGGAAAACACTCATTGGTTTCTACTTTGCTAGGGGAAAAAAATCCTTCATAATAAAAGTTACTGGCTAATAACGAGTGTCTTGTATCATGGAAATTTTGCGTACATTTTTCAACAATAAAAATGAACACATGTTTTTCTTCACTAAGAGGATTTCTGTTCTACTGCACTTATCACCCCTGGGAAGAAAATCTGATGTACCTTGACTCAGTTTTATGGCCATCTTGGAGAACTGAGATGTTGTCAACAGAAGCATGAAGAAATGATAGGGATAAAAATTAGACAGAGATAGAGACGGTGATATTCAAATAAATGTTATTATTCGAAATTGGATTTTGTGGCACCAGCGACAGCAGGCATCACTGAGAATATGAAGGTCAGACCTTCAGATATTGAGGGTACATCAAGACTGGTGCCAGAAAATTCAGCTTCCAAAGACCTAGTCCTGCCCAGATCCTCCTCAAGGATGCTTTTATCTAATAATAGATCTGTCTATACATGTGCACCCTAGGACCCCCAGAGATTTGGAAGGTGGGAGAAGAAGGAAAGGAAGTACAGGGGAGTGGGGAGGGGAGGGGAGCAGGGGGATAGGGGTCTTGCCTGACTCTCCCCATGCCTAGGGCTGAAGAAATGATGTCAGAGGAGGAGGGCTAGGGCTTCTCGGCAACTCAACACTACTGATTACTGTTTATTGAGCACCTGCTGTATTCCCTTGGTCCAAGACTCTAGGAATGAATCTTTTTTGAAGATGATTTCTGAGCCCCCAGTCCCGACAGAGTGTCAGGTGGGGGTGGTGGGAGTCCAGCAGGCTCCCCTAGTCCTGATGCTGGGAACAGTGAAGAGATCTCCCTCTGGCCAGAGCTGCCAGGTCTGGGAAGGTTGCTGGTTGCTAACCAGGAGCCATGAGTTCTCCCTGCCCTCAACAGCTCTGTCTGTCCAGCAAGCTGATCACTTTTGCAAGACTCTACCACCTCAGGAATCTGCCAAAGTTTCCCAGGTGCACCTTTTCTGTTCCTCTCTGCCGAGGAGATTTTTCCAGCCCTGCCTCCTGCCTAGGAGAGGCTTTGAACAGCTGAGGATCTGAGGAAAGATGACGGCCCCGAGCAAAGACTCACTCCCCACGCAGTGGGGAACGATGAAGCTGTTGCCAGCCTGCTGCTGCTGCTTTGAAGCCCTGACACCGAGGGGCTCCTCCCAGGGCCAGGCCTGGCAGCTGGTGGCCCCAGGTCAGGAGGTTCCCAGCTCACTCAGTCGCCGCCCCCAGACAAGCAATCTTACCTGCGCAGCTTGTGAACTTGAACAGTTCTCTCCTGATACTCAAGGCCCGCCCTCATCACCCCACAGTTCACTGCCTCACAAAGCTGACTGTCACTCTACAGTGGACAGGTCTGACCAGGGTGGCTTTATCAGTCTACAATCTCTGCAACTCACAGGGGCTGCACTCAGAAGGGGTGTACTTAATTGAACATCATCTCAAAAGTCTTAATAATCTGGGGGCACTTGTGTTTGTGGAAGGGAAGAGAAGGAAGCGGGGCTGGACGAGGGGGGAAGAGTGGCAGAGCCATCCTCAACAATGGCCTCAGCCAACCCCATAGCTAGGCAACCATTTACAGCTATGTCAAATTGGGGGCAGAAGGCCGGGTCTTTTCACCCTGTGTTGATCACTGGGTGGGCACTGTTCTAGAAAAGGACATATAAGACATAGTAACAACCTAAATGTCCATCAACAGATAAATGGATAAGAAGATGTGATATATACATATATGGATACATATATATACACACACATATATATACTAGTCAACCATCAAAAAGAACAAAACAATGCTATTTGTAGCAACATGGATAAAACTAGAGATTATCACGCTAAGTGAAGTAAGTCAGAAAGAGAAAGACAAATATCATATGATATCATTTATATGTGGGATCTAACATATGGCACAAATGAACATGTCTTTGAAGCAAAAACAGACTTTCAGACATAGAGATCAGACTTGTGGTTGCCACAGGGGAGAGGAGGAGGGAGAGGGATGGATTGGAAGTTTGGGGTTGGTAGTTGCAAACTATTACATACAGAATGGATAAACAACAAGGATCTACTGTATGGTCCAAGGAACTATATCCACTCTCCTGGGATAAACCATAATGGGAAATAATATTTTAAAAAGAATGTATATATGTATAAAATGGAGTCACTTTGCTGTGGAGCAGAAATTGACACAACATTGTAAATCAACTACACTTCAATTAAAAAAATGTTTAAATAATAAAAATTTTAAAATTGACACAATATTTAAACACAGAGGACTTTCCTAGTGCTACAGTAGATAGGAACCCACCTGCCAGTGCAGAGGGACACAGCGTCCATCCCTGGTCTGGGAAGATCCCACATGCCTCAGAGCAACTAAGCCGGTGCATCACGACGACTGAGTCCGAGTATTGCAGTTACTGAAGCCCGTGTGCCTAGAGCCCTTGCTCTATGACCAGAGAAGCCACCGCAGTGAGAAGCCCGGACAATGCAACGAAGAGTAACCCTCGCTTGCTGCTGCTAGAGAAAGCCCATGCACAGCAGCAACCCCCCTAAATAATTAATTAATTAGCCAAAAATTAAATAGATAATTTATTTTAAAATAGGAAGTAAAATTTAAAAAAATGTTTTTAACAGAAAAGGGCATAATCTTGGGTATAGTGTCTCTCTGCAGCTGTATAATCTCTGAATGCCAGGTCAGGGTTCTCGGCCTCAGAGGCTTTCAGCAGCCAGGAACTCTTCCTTCTTTTTTTTTTTATTAATTAATTTATTTTTTATTGAAGGATAATTGCTTTGAAGAATTTTGCTGTTTTCTGTCAAACCTCAAAATGAATCAGCCATAGGTATACATATATCCCCTCCCTTTTGAACCTCCCTCCCATCTCCCTCCCCACCCCTCTCCTCTAGGTTGATACAGAGCCCCTGTTTAAGTTTCCTGAGCCATACAGCAAATTCCTGTTGGCTATCTATTTTACATATGGTAATGTAAGTTTCCATGTTACTCTTTCCATACATCTCACCCTCCCCTCCCCTCTCCCCATGTCCATAAGTCTATTCTCTGTGTCTGTTTCTCCATTGTTGCCCTGTAAATAAATTCTTCAGTACCACTTTTCTAGATTCCATATATATGTGTTGCTGCTGCTGCTAAGTCACTTCAGTCATGTCTGACTCTGTGCGACCCCATAGGCGGCAGCCCACCAGGCTCCCCCGTCCCTGGGATTCTCCAGGCAAGAATACTGGAGTGGGTTGCCATTTCCTTCTCCAATGCATGAAAGTGAAAAGTGAAAGTGAAGTCGCTCAGTCGTGTCCGACTCTTAGCGACCCCATGGACTGCAGCCTACCAGGCTCCTCTGTCCATGGGATTTTCCAGGCAAGAATACTGGAGTAGGGTGCCATTGCCTTCTCTGATATATGTGTTAGAATACAGTATTTATCTTTCTCTTTCTGGCTCACTTCACTCTGTATAATAGGTTCTAGATTCATCCACCTCTTTAGAACTGACTCAAATGTGTTCCTTTTTATGGCGAGTACTATTCCATTGTGTATATATACCACAACTTCTTTATCCATTCATCTATCAATGGACATCTTCCTTCATTTCTGAAGGGAGCTCTGGGCAATGTGTCACACACCCACCACAGGGCCCAGGAGAAGGCTGGGGGGGTCGGTAGCAGTGGGAATTTTTAGTTTTCCTAAGCTGTTCTTGGAGTATCTAGAGGGGCTGGAGGAGACCCCTGGGGGATCTCTCCTAACACTTCATTGTGGAAGAAGTGACATATACTGCATGTATATTAACAACCACAGGAGAAGGTTTTGAACATACCCAAAGCAAAGTTATTCTAAGTAGTTATGACTTGTCAGTGACATTTCTAGACAGAAAAGTTCTAACCCACCTCTTGTCCAAACCATAAATCATTCCTAGGCTGGGGTGACATCAGTGACCCCACCAATCATCTGCCAGTGGCTCTGAACTCAGCAACCTTGGGGCACAGGACTCAAATCGATACTGCAAAGTGTCTCTTGGTCCATGAGAGGTTTGTGGGCTTTGAAGCCACAGTCTCAACTTTAAGTCCTGGCTCCACCGCTTGCTAGCTGTGTGATGTTGGGTAAGTTACTCGACCTCTCTGAATTTCAGTTTCCTCCCCTGTAAAATGAGGGTCATAATACCTGTTCATAGGACTGTTGGGAGGGTTAAATGAGATGTGCTTGGCATGGGATGGGTACTCAGGCCATGTTAGTTGTCCTGCTGTTACATTTCATAACAAGGGTTAACTGTGGTTAGTTGAAAAGGATACATGCACACACACTTTCTCGCTCTCTCTCCTCTCATTTTGTTAAGGTGTTTGCTGATGCTTACGGTATTCCCAGCCCTATTCTAATAGCTCTCCTGGGAAGTGAAGAGGGATGAGAATATTGAATCTATCCTCAAAGAGCTTTCAGTGTAGTCAATATAAAATAATAACCTGGTGAATATAAATATAAATTTATATAATTTTTATAAATTTAAATAATAACCTGGTGTTTCTGACCTCAAACCCTTTGACTTTCTCAGGGGCTCGGTGGATACTGAAGCTCCTGGGCTTGTCAATTACCACTGAGTTCTCCTTGCAGAGTGAAGCTGTCATTGCCAAGGAAGAGACCTGAGTGGGTGAAGGAAGTGGATAGGGTAATCAGGGGCAGCTGCCTGAAGGAGGAACCAGCTCCGCTGAAGAAAGGAGGAGCCAAGGAGTGATCTATGGGAGCTGGGCACTGTCAGACTTGTGGGTGGCCTTGGATGGCATCCTTGCCATCCTCTGAGCCTGGGCATCCCTCTTCTACAACAAGAAGATGGGAATAAGCCATGTTGGAGGCTCCTTCTGTCTTTCTGGGTTTCTGGGGTTCTGAAGGACCTCTGCTCTGAGAAGAGGGGTTCCCGAGCTCTCTTTGGGGTTGGCTGAGGAAGAGGGTCCTGCAGCCATCCCTCTGTCCGGTCCTGCCTCCTTATCCTCCCTTCCCTAGACATAAATTCCCCCAAACTCTTTCTGGTTAACAGTGTGCATGCTCCATCCCCTTCCTGGGAAACCTAACCTGCAATAGCCCCTCCCAGAAGCACCGTGTATTGCTGGAGCTGTCCCCTGAAGCAAACAGATGTCCCGCCTGCCTGGTAGCACCTGCCTGAGATCAACTCTTAGCTCCCTGAAGCTGAGAAATGAACACTGGGTTGGAGGCAGCTGCTCCTGCCTCCCCCACTCTCCAGCTGTGAGGCCCAGGCCAGTCGACACCCACCTTGCCTTTCCTATACTGCAGCATCCTCCCTGCATGCCTCCCAGGGCTCTCTCGCCAAGATCTATGGAGGAAGGCGACAGAACACCTTGCAGGCTGGAAAAGGCTGAGCCAACAAGAAAGCCTGTTGGAATGAATTAGCACTAGCTCTGCCGCCAAGCCAGTCCTGCGCTTCCTCCTTTGCCTCCAATTTCTTTCCCCACCTCGCTGCCAGAAGCCCTGCATGCCTATTTCCCCCTCAAAACACCAGCTGCCTGGCAGAGCCCTATTCCTGACTGCAGGGGAAGTGGCCAGGATTCTCAAATGCAGCAAAAGTTTGGTTCCAGGTAGCCTGTGACTTGCGCTTCCCTGGTAGCTCAGCTGGTAAAGAATCCACCTGCAAGGCAGGAGACCCTGGTTCCACTCCTGGGTCAGGAAGATCCCCTGCAGGAGGGCATGGTGACCCACTCCAGTATTCTTGCCTGGAGAATCCTCATGGACAGAGGAGCCTGGGGGTTACAGTCCACGGGGTCACAAAGAGTTGGACACAACTGAGTGACTAAGCAGAGCACAGCACAGCCTGTGACTTAATGCTGGGCTCAGCTGACTCAGCAGAGCCTGCTCACCACCACCCCAGCCACCCTGCACATTGTGACCCCCAAGCCAGCTCCCCGTCATTCCCAGCAGACTCTGCCAATGGTCTGTCCCATAGAGACACGGCCCAGACTTGAGATCTTATCTGGTGGCTGGAAAGCTCAGGTCTTGGATGCTGCAATTGGTTCCTGTAACAGATGACCACAAACTTGGTGGTTGAAAACTAGAAATACACTTTCTATAACTCAAGTCTAAAACCAAGGCATCATCACTGCCACACTCTCTCTGTGGACTCTAGAAGCTGAACTGTTCCGGCCTCTTCCAATTTTCGCTGGCTTCCCTGGCATTCCCGGGTCTGTGGCTACACTACTCCAGTCTCTGCCTCCATCTTCACATCACCTTCTCTGTGTGTCTGGATAACATCTCTTTTTGCTAGGGACTTCCCTGGTGGTCCAGTGGGTAAGACTCTGCTCCCAGTGCAGGGTACCCAGGTCTGATCCCTGGTCAGGGAACTAGATCCCTCATGTTGCAACAAAGATCAAAGATCCCATGTTCTGTAAATAAGACCCAGCACAGCCAAATAAATAAATAAATATTTTTTTAAATAAGATCTTTCTCTGCATCTCTTTTATACACATCTTTGTGATGACATTTAGTGCTTCCCTTGTGGCTCAGCTGGTAAAGAATCTGCCTACAATGTGGGAGACCTGGGTTTGATCTCCAGGTGGGAAGAGCCCCTGGAGAAGGGAAAAGCTACCCACTCCAGTAATCTGGCCTGGAGAATTCCATGGACTGTATAGTCCACAGGGTCACAAAGAGTCAGACACGACTGAGTGACTTTCACTCATCTGTGATGGCATTTAGGGTCCCCCAGATTCCCAGGTGGCGCTAGTGGTAAGGAACTCATCAGCCAATGCAGGAAACGAAAGAGACGCAGGTCTTATCCCTAGGTTGGGAAGATTCCCTGAAGGAAGGCATTGCAACCCATTCCAGTATTCTTGCCTGGAGAATCCCATGGATAGAGGAGACTGGTGGGCTATAGTCCATAGAGTCACAAAGAGTCGGATGTGACTGAAGCGACTTAGCACACAGATAATCCAAGGTAAACTCCTCCTTTCAAGACCCTTAATTTTGCCTCATCAGGTGACATTCACAGATTCTTAGCATGAGGACACGGCTTGTCTCTTGTGGGGAGAGGGCAACCATTCCATCTACTGCAGGCGCTTTTAGCAGATCCTGGAGGACTGGAAGGGAGAAGTCATGCAGGCAGCCACTCTGTTAGGGAGGACTGTGGTCTGCCCTCTGTTCTGAGATCTGTAAATGGTAGGTTAGCAGCCCATGGAAATCACTGCACAGCAAGGGAGCAAGATACAGAATTAACCAACAGAAAGCGTCTGTATTTCTTTACACTAACCAGGAACTAACGGACAGGCAAAGCTTAAAAAAAAAATCCCTTTTAAAGTTACATTAAAAAAATAAAATACTTAGACACAAACCTGATCAAGGAGGTAAAAGACTTGTATGCTGAGAACTATAAAATCCTGATAATGAAGATTATTCAAAGAAATGGAAAGATAGCCCATTTGGGTTGGAAGAATTAATATTATTTAAATGGCCGTACTGGGACTTTCCTGGTGGTCCAGTGGTTAAGAATCTGCCTTCCAATGCAGGGGACGAGGGTTCGATCCTTGTTAGGGGAACTAAGATCGCACATGCTGCAGGGCAACGAAGCCTGGGTGCTGTGACTTGAGAAGCCTGCACACCACAACAAAGAACCCACGCACTTAAACAAAAGATCTCTCGCGCCACAACTAAGACTCAATAAATACAATTTAAAGGGCCATACTACCCAAAGCAACTACAAATTTAATGCTATCTCTATCAATTAATTACCCATGACATTTTTCACAGAATTAAGGCAAATAATCTTAAATTTTATATGGTACTATAAAAAGACACAGAATTGCTAAAGCAATCCTGAGGGAAAAGAACAGAAACTGAAGCCATAACTCTCCCAGACTTCAAGCAATATTACAAAGCTACAGTAACCAAAACAACATGGTTGGCTCAGTGGTAAAGAATCCATCTGCCAACGCAGGAAACACGGGTTCGATCCCTGATCCAGGAATATCCCACGTGCTGCAGAGCAACTAAGCCTACGGGCCACAACTATTGAGCCTGTGCTCTAGAACTCAGAAGCCACAGCTACTGAGCCCACATGCCGCAGCTACTGAAGCCTGCGCACCCTAGACCCCACGCTCTGCAACAAGAGAAACTCCCACGAGAAGCCTGTGCCCTGCAACTGGAGAGGGTCCCAGCTCGTCACAACCAGAGAAAAGCCTGCACAGCAATGAAGACTCAGCACAGCCGAAAACAAATAAGTAAATAAAAATTTTAGAGAAACAACTCCATGGAATTGGCAAAAACAGACATAGATCAATGGAACAGAAGAGAGAGCCCCAGATAAACACACACACCTACTGTCTAATCTTTGACAAAGAAGGCAAGAATATGCAATGGAGAAATGACAGCCTCTTCAGCAAATGGTGTTGGGAAAGCTGGACAATCGCATGTAAGTCAATGAAGCTGGAATACTCCCTCACACTATACACAAAAATAAACTCAAAACAGCTTAAAGACTTAAATATAAGACACAACACTGAAAACTCCTAGAAGAAACACAGGCAAAACATTCTTTGACATAAATCGCACCAATGTTTTCTTAGGTCACTCTCCTAAGGCAACAGAAATTAAAGCAAAAATAAACAATTGTGATCTAATCAAACTTATAAGCTTTTGCACAGCAAAGGAAACCGTAAATAAAATGAAAAGACAACCTATGGACTGGAGAAAATATTTGCAAACTATGAGACCAACAAGGGCTTAATTTCCAAAGTACACAAACAGTTTATACAATTCAACCAAAAAATCCCCAGACAACCCAATCGAAAAATGAACAGAAGCTCTAAATAAACACTTTCCCCTGTATGTTTTTTAGTGTTTGTCTTATATTTGTAATCAAACACACATATGTATAATCATGTATAATTAAGCATATGACTTCCTCACTAGACTCTGAGGCTGATGAAGGCAGAGAGCATCCCTGTCTTATTCAGCACTTTATCCTAAATAAATAAATAGAAGATGGTCTTCTGATAGCTGCTTAAATCCTCTTAGGAATGAAGAACTCATTACCTCCTGGAAAAGCCCATCCATTTGTGCTCAACTCTGACTATGGAGAAGGTCACCCCAGTTCCATTTTTCTAAGTTGTCCTGGTTTGACCATAGTCCCATCCTTTCATTTGTATGTCTGAAATAAAACCAGATACTACCAGGAACCCTCACGTGGCCTGGAGAATGATCTAGAAGACACACCCAATCTTCTCCAAGCTGTTCGACCTTCTCGAAGGTCATCACCTTCTGTTTTTACATGCAATTCCAACTCAATTCGCCCACAAAGACATTGCATCAATCCAAAGATAATAGAGCACAAGTGAAGACTAAAGCAAAAGTTCATTAGTTTCCAGGGAAGTGCAAATGAAAACAAAAATGTGATCCTATTTCTCAGCCTCCAAATTTACAAAGATTGATAACATCTAATGCTGGCAAGAATGTGAGGGAAGAGGCACTCATAAACCCTGTTGGAATTGTAAATTATTTCAACCATTTTAGAAAGTAATCTAGCAGGATTTATTAAAGTTAAAGATATGGAGTCTCTCTGACCCAAGAGCAATGTGCTTCTGGGAATCTCTCCAACCGACAGAAAAGCACCCTTCCAAAAACTGTATGAGCAAGAATATTTATTGTAGAATTGGTCATCATAGAAAAGGGGAACTGGAAACTTCATATTCTGTGGAATACTACACAGCTATTACAAAGAATGAAGCAAGTCTATGTGCATCGACTTGCAAAGAGATATACAAAATATTAAACAGGGAAAAACAATATAGAAAATAACATGTATAGTATGTTTCTGTCTTATTTTTAAAACAATTAAATGGAGCCACTAAGTCTGGCCATCTCTGGAGGCAAGAGTAATGCCAGGACCTTAGCACATCAGCACAAATTGGTTTTCTGGTACATAAGTGTGTTAATCACTCAGTCATGTCCAACTCTTTGCAACTCCATGAACTGTAGCCCACTAGGCTCTTCTGTCCATGGGATTCTCCAGGCAAGTATACTGGAGTGGGATGCCATTTCCTTCTCCAAGGGATCTTTTCAACCCAGGGATCTAACCTGGGTCACCTGAATTGCAGGCATATTGTTGACCATCTAAGCCACCAGGGAAGCCCTGTGGTACATAGCTGACAGCTAGTCACAGAAAAGATTGACACTCACTGCTACCTGCCGGCAGGACTCACCCCTCTTAGCCTCCTATTAAGACACATTCCACATTGGCTGAATTCAAAGCTCATCCCCCTCCCAAGAGCGCCCCCCAAAGGCAGGGAGGTCTCTCTACAGGGCAAGCTATTCTCTAGATTAAGGTGTTTAACCACCACAAAGATCAAGGGGAAAAAAAGTATATTAACATATATATGGAATCTAGAAAATGGTATTGATAAACCTATTTGCAGGGAAGGAATGGAGACACAGATGTAGAGAGTGGACTTGTGGACACAGTGGGGGAGGGAGAGAGTGGGACAAATATAGAAAATAGCATTAACATATAGACACTATCAGGTGTCAGATGGATAGCTGCTGAGAAGTTGCTGTGTAGCACAGGGAGCCCAGTCTGGTGCTCTGTGATGACCTGGAGGGATGGGATGGGGTGAGGGGAGGGAGGGGCTGTATGTATAATTATGGCTGATTCATGTTGTTGTATGGCAGAAACCAACACAACATTGTAAAAACAAACAAACAAGATAATTCCAGATTCTGTGGACATGGCCCTTGGGCATCATCTTGGTTGAAAGCCAGTTTCAGTCCAAGAGAAATTGTTCTTTTCCAAAATTCTACCCCAGTTAATTGTGCCAGTACACACACACACATACACACACTCACCAAAAACCTGAGTCAGCCAGTCACAGGTCATGAGCAGGTAAAATGAGGTGAATTGACAGAATTTCTTTAGCAAACTGCAAGAGCCTGAGGCCAGGATGAAAAGATTTGAAGCTTAAAGAATTAACATGCAAATACAATTTCCAGCCTAATGGTTTGCAACTCACAATCAATGTCTTTGTGAAAGGGAATGTGACAGGCACTTCTTGGTGCCTCCACCCAGCCCCGAGGTTTGTCACTTGGGTCCCTAACACAGCCTAGAGGCTCAGGGCTCACATCTGCATAGAACTGTAGAGACCAGACAGTAGCATTCAAGTCTGAATTCAGTGTCAACCTAGTCTTCTAGTTTTTAAATCTTTGGGATTCCCAGTTTTTTTAATGGAATTGTCATTCCCAAACTGTTAATAGTTGTTGCCTCTGAGACACAGAAGCAAAGAAAATACTTTATATTCTGCATACTTCTGTGTCCATTGAATGTTTATAATAAGCATGTATTACTTGCATAATTTTAAAAATTATGAAAAGACTAGATGTTCTCTGGATGTGATAATTTGGGTGGCTTTTGTTTTACTGTATCTTGATTTTTTAAAGAATCACAAACTAGTGAAAACAGGAAGCGGATGTAAAAACTCATCTGGCCTCATTTTGTAACAAAACAGGATTCTATGGGGGCTTCCCCGGTAACTCATCAGTAAAGAATCTGCCTGCAGTTCAGGAGACGCAGGAGATGTGGGTTTGGTCCCTGGGTGGGGAAGATCCCTTGGAGGAGGAAATGGCAACCCACTCCAGTATTCTTGCCTGGAAAATTCCATAGACAGAGGAGCCTGGTGGGCTACAGTCCATGGGGTCGCAAAGAGTTGGACACGACTAAGTGACTGCATGCAGGACTCCAGGGGGCCTTCCTAGGACAGGCCCTCCCCAATATCCTCTGCTTTAGCTTTTTTTCTGCAGTACCTAGCTAATAGTATTTGATGCACTTTTCCTGAGTTGTTTTGCAGATGTAAAACCTCCCACCCTCTCCTACAAATTGAAGATGCTAACTGCTTGATTTGACAACCATGAGCACATACCCCCAGGCCTCCTGGAGCCCAAGGACTGATAATGTTCAGCCCTGTGACACCACCCTGCTACCTCATCAGCTAAGCAGAGAACTGTACAGAGCTGATCACAGACCCTGCAACTCCTCTCCCGCACCTGGCTTTTAAAAGTGCTTTGCCAAAACCCTTGTAGAAACTCAAGGCTTTTAAAGGCATGAGCCACCTGTCTCCTTAATGGCCCTACAATAAATCTTTTTCTGCTCCAGACTCTGATGTTTCAGTTTGGTATCTCTGTGTATTGAGCACATGGACTTGTGTTAACAATTTCCTCACAGTTCAAGGAAAGCCCAGGCATGGGAGAGCTGGAAGGAAAGCAGTTTTGACAGTCTCAAAGCAAGTTACTATTAGCACCAGGGCTAACTGTCCTGATCTCCTGATACCCAGACAGTACTCTTTCCCTACAAAAACTGCAGGCCCGAGCTCTGGCTGTCTCACCCACTGGCTCCTCTGCACATCTAGGAAATGTGGAAGGACCAATCCCAGCATGTATCATCCTGAAGATCAACTCTGGTTCAGAAACTTGACTACATCTCAACCACCTGTGCCTTCCAGCCACCACCTAGACTCCTGTTATTACCCAGACACATCCTGACTTCTCTAGGACAAGAGTAATAATTACAGTGAGTGAGTTATTGTCACTCTCTCATCAGCTGTTCCCTGAGATACAGAAAAGATGTAGGATATAGGCTTCCCTGGTGATCCAGTGGTTGAGAGTCCACCTGCCGGTGCAGAGGACACTGGTTTGATCCCTGGTCCAGGAGGATACTACAAGCTCTGAGGAAACTGGGCCTATGCTTTCAAGCCCAAGAGCCACAACTATTCAAGCCTAGGGTTTTAATAGTGTGCCCTAGAGCCTGTGCTCCACAAAAGGAGCCACGGCACTGAGAAGCCTGTGCAATGCAACTAGAGAGCAGCCCCTACTCAAACTAACAAGAGAAAGCCCGTGCACAGGAACAGAGACCCAGCACAGTCAAAAAGGAATTTTAAAAAAATTTAAGAAATAAGTTGAAAATATGTCTCTGTGTCTGGTGGCCTTAAAAAAAAAAAAAAAAAAAAAAGATGTGGGATACAAGAGGATACCCTTTTGGAAACCATTGAAGCTGGGTCTGCATAGTGCAAGCCCCGCCATGACATGGCCAGAGCCACTAGCATCAGCACTCACCCCTCCTTGCTTTGCACCCAGCATTTTAGACACAAGGCACAGCTAATAGAACAAACATCCATTCCACAGTACTAGCACCAATGCTTCTCAACTGGAATTTTTTGAAAATACAGGGGTCTGGGCTCAGCCACCTGCATGTTTTAAGCCTCCTCAAATGGTTCTGATGGGCATTTCATGCCTATGCATTCATTATGTGGATGTTCGGATTCTGCATTTGCCTGAACTATCTGATTTTCCTCAAACTAGGATTCTTGAGTAGGACCTTGCCTGTAATTGACAACAATGAATTATACTCAGGTGAAACTGTGTCAGATTGAGTTGCCCCAAGGTGGCTGGCTTGGGGATGGTGTGGGGGCTTCTGCTGCTTCATTTTGGCATCCTCCATAGTCTGGAGTGGGCTTGCCCAGACTAGTGTCCCAGGTGGCACTAGTGGTAAAGTACCCTCTTGCCAATGCAGGAGACATAAGAGTCATGGGTTCAGTCCCTGAGTCGGGAAGATCCCCTGGATGAGGGCATTGCAACCCACTCCAGTATTCTTGTCTGGAGGATCCCCATGGACAGAGGAGCCTGACAGGCTACAGTACACAGGGTCAAAAAGAATTGGGCACAACTGAAGTCAGCAGTGGCCACAGGACTGGAAAAGGTCAGTTTTCATTCCAATCCCAAAGAAAGGCAATGCCAAAGAATGCTCAAACTACCACACAATTGCACTCATCTTACATGTTAGTAAAGTAATGCTCAAAATTCTCCAAGCAAGGCTTCAGCAATACATGAACCATGAAGTTGCAGATGTTCAAGCTGGTTTTAGAAAAGGCAGAGGAACCAGAGATCAAATTGCCAACATCCACTGGATCATTGAAAAAGCAAGAGAGTTCCAGAAAAACATCTATTTCTGCTTTATTGACTATGCCAAAGCCTTTGACTGTGTGGATCACAATAAACTGCGGAAAATTCTGAAAGAAATGGGAATACCAGAGCACTTGACCTGCCTCTTGAGAAACCTATATGCAGATCAGGAAGCAACAGTTAGAACTGGACTTGGAACAACAGACTGATTCTAAATAGGAAAAGGAGTATGTCAAGGCTGTATATTGTCACCCTGCTTATTTAACTTCTATGCAGAGTACATCATGAGAAACACTGGGCTGGAAGAAACACAAGCTGGAATCAAGATTGCCTGGAGAAATATCAATAACCTCAGATATGCAGATGACACCACCCTTATGGCAGAAAGTGAAGAGGAACTAAAAAGCCTCTTGCTGAAAGTGAAAGAGGAGAGTTAAAAAGTTGGCGTAAAGCTCAACATTCAGAAAACGAAGATCATGGCATCTGATCCCATCACTTCATGGGAAATAGATGGGGAAACAATGGAAACTGCCGAGGTCCAGCCCCGGTGGATCCAGGGTAATTCGAAGGGGAGACGGAGTAGGTGTCTGGGGAAAGAACTTATTTAATTACAGATATAAAGAGAGATTAGAAAAGGATAGTGTAGTAGGAAATATTAGTAGAGAAAAAGAGGCTGAATAACTTGGTTTACGTGGAATACCAATAAAACTCCAAGACAAGGAATTTGCACCATCTACGTAGGCCACCGGCACCCACTTGAATAGTGGAGGGTGCCCCACCCTGGGCTCCCTCTCGCATGGGTCTTAGTAGCCAGGGCAAGTAAGTAGACATGGCAAGCATCCACGCTCCAGATGGGAATTCAGCCAGAAGGGGCAAGAAAGGACCACACGGGGGAATCAGTCTTTCCAGAAACTGATCCGTTTTCTTTATTTTCAGGTTTGCTTATATACTTTTTGTATATTTGTATAACATAGGGATGAATACAGAGTCATGTGGGGTCAGCAGACCTGACCTTTATCAAAATCAGGTGCTTCATATAAAAGTATACAAAGGTCTTAGGGGTTTTACACCATCTTCTGGCCATGAGGCCTGCTGACATTTTATGGCGCTTTCTGATAATGGTCAGCCAACCAGAAAACTTATTTTTTTCAGGGGTGATTTTTTTCTTAAACCAGGTGCCATCCTCTGAAGGTACCAGATAAAGTTGCATTCCTATAGGGTGAGGGTGCATGGGGTTATAATCAAGAAAAGGAATTTACTTAGCCTAAGGTTTAACATGATTAATATCAAAGGTTAATACTTATTTCTCCCATAGCCTAGTTACATTCATTATAAGGGCAGGAAATATGGAGATTTAGGAGCAAATACTGGCTCAACAAATGAAAAACCCTTCACCAAAATAATTTCTAATCAACCCACTATACTATACTAATAATTTTCTAACTTCTCAAAAGAATCTGTATTTAGAAAGTTTACAGCATCTCGTGCCTCTCACGGTTGGGAGGCTGTAAACAATCACATGTGGCTGGACGAACCTGCTCAGGCAGACTAGAGAACCTTCAGAGGAGTTTTTAAGTAGAAATACTCTTGTCACACCCAGGAATTTTTATTGATTGGAGCTGCAAGTTAACTCCTTCTCTGAGAGAGGTGGCGGGGCGGGGGCAGCCCCCCGTAAAGTCAGAGGTGTAGGTGAGAGCATAAAACAGTAAAGCAGGCAGACTCTGGTTTGGGGGGTAGATGCTCAGGAACAGGGTGTTTCCTGAGGCTCGATCCCGCCTTTGCATAATGCCGAGCCTCCTTCCTCATGACCTTTGCCACGGGTGGAGTTCCTCATGCTGGCTCCCGGCAGGAAACAGTGTCAGACTTTATTTTGGGGGGCTCCAAAATCACTGCAGATGGTGATTGCAGCCATGAAATTAAGATGCTTACTCTTTGGAAGAAAAGTTATGACCAACCTAGACAGCATATTCAAAAGCAGAGACATTACTTTGCAACAAAGGTCCGTCTAGTCAAGGCTATGGTTTTTCCAGTGGTCATGTTTGGATGTGAGAGTTGGACTGTGAAGAAAGCTGAGCGCTGAAGAATTGATGCTTTTGAACTGTGGTGTGGGAGAAGACTCTTGAGAGTCCCTTGGACTGCAAGGAGATCCAACCAGTCCATTCTAAAGGAGATCAGTCTTGAGTGTTCATTGGAAGGACTGATGCTAAAGCTGAAACTCCAATACTCTGACCACCTGATGCAAAGAGTTTACTCATTGGAAAAGACTCTGATGCTGGGAGGGATTGGGGGCAGGAGGAGAAGGGGACGACAGAGGATGAGATGGCTGGGTGGCATCACCAACTAGATGTACATGAGTTTGAGTGAACTCCGGGATTTGGTGATGGATAGGGATGCCTGTCGTGCTGCAGTTCATGGGGTTGCAAAGAGTTGGACATGACTGAGCAACTGAACTGAACTGAACTGAAGTGACTTAGCACACATGCACGCATAGTCGTGGGTGAGAAGGCCCTGGTCTGCATTGGATGTAGAAGTGGGTGATGGGTTTTGGCAGAAGGAACACACCACACATTGATTCACCTAAGTCACTCAAAGCAACAGCTAATTCCAACTGTAAGCAGCTGACATTGCAAAATGATTGAAGGCAAGAAGTTCAGACTCTTTAACATTTCTCTGACACTGTCAACTGGCCACATTCCAAAAGCCAGGCCACTCTGACCAGCCAGTTCCCCTTCTCTAGGCTGCTGATTCTCTAGTCTTTCCCATTCTGTTCTTTTCCTTTATTTCTTTGCATTAATCACTGAAGAAGGCTTTCTTATCTCTTCTTGCTATTCTCTGGAACTCTGCATTCAGATGCTTATATCTTTCCATTTCTCCTTGTCTTTTTGATTCTCTTCTTTTCACAGCTATTTGTAAGGCCTCCCCAGACAGCCATTTTGCTTTTCCGCATTTCTTTTCCATGGGGATGGTCTTGATCCCTGTCTCCTGTACAATGTCACGAACCTCACTCCATAGTTCATCAGGCACTCTATCTATCAGATCTAGGCCCTTAAATCTATTTCTCACTTCCACTGTATAATCATAAGGGATTTGATTTAGGTCATACCTGATGGTCTAGCGGTTTTCCCTACTTTCTTCAATTTAAGTCTGAATTTGGTAATAAGGAGTTCATGTTCTGAGCCACAGTCAGCTCCTGGTTTTGTTTTTGTTGACTGTATAGAGCTTCTCCATTTTGGCTGCAAAGAGTATAATCAATCTGATTTCGGTGTTGAGCATCTGGTGATGTCCATGTGTAGAGTCTTCTCTTGTGTTGTTGGAAGAGGGTGTTTGCTACAACCAGTGCATTTTCTTGGCAAAACTCTATTAGTCTTTGCCCTGCTTCATTCCACATTCCAAGGCCAAATTTGCCTTTTACTCCAGGTGTTTCTTGACTTCCAACTTTTGCATTCCAGTCCCCTATAATGAAAAGGACATCTTTTTTAGGTGTTAGTTCTAAATTAGAGATACCAAGGGAACATTTCATGCAAAGATGGGCTCGATAAAGGACAGAAATGGTATGGACCTAACAGAAGCAGAAGATATTAAGAAGAGGTGGCAAGAATACACAGAAGAACTGTACAAAAAAGATCTTCATGACCCAGATAATCATGATGGTGTGATCACTCATCTAGAGCCAGACATCCTAGAATGTGAAATCAAGTGGGCCTTAGAAAGCATCACTAGGAACAAAGCTAGTGGAGGTGATGGAATTCCAGTTGAGCTCTTTCAATCCTGAAAGATGATGTTGCGAAAGTGCTGCACTCAATATGCCAGCAAATTTGGAAAACTCAGCAGTGGCCACAGGACTGGAAAAGGTCAGTTTTCATTCCAATTCCAAAGAAAGGAAATGCCAANTCCATCTAGTCAAGGCTATGGTTTTTCCTGTGGTCATGTATGGATGTGAGAGTTGGACTGTGAAGAAAGCTGAGAGCCGAAGAATTGATGCTTTTGAACTGTGGTGTTGGAGAAGACTCTTGAGAGTCCCTTGGACTGCAAGGAGATCCAACCAGTCCATTCTGAAGGAGATCAGCCCTGGGATTTCTTTGGAAGGAATGATGCTAAAGCTGAAACTCCAATACTTTGGCCACCTCATGCAAAGAGTTGACTCATTGGAAAAGACTTTGATGCTGGGAGGGATTGGGGGCAGGAGGAGAAGGGGACAACAGAGGATGAGATGGCTGGATGGCATCACAGACTCGATGAACATGAATCTGAGTGAACTCTGGGAGTTGGTGATGGACAGGGAGGCCTGGTGTGCTGCGATTCATGGGGTTGCAAAGAGTCGGACACGACTGAGCGACTGAACTGAACTGAAGCTGCTGGAATGGCTCCTCCCAGGTAAACCTTTAGTCACAGTTCATGAAGTGAAGTCACTCAGTCGTGTCCAACTCTTTGCGACCCCGTGGACTGTAGCCCAGCAAGCTCCTCCGTCCATGGGATTCTCCAGGAAAGAATACTGGAGTGGGTTGCCATGTCCTTCTCCGGGGGATCTTCCTGACCCAGGGATCAAACCCAGGTCTCCCGCATTGCAGGCAGATGCTTTAACCTCTGAGCCACCAGGGAAGCCCCTAGTCAGAGTTTATAGTGAATTGAAACTTGGTCACAGTTGACTTTTCAGCACCCTGGACAGCGTCTAGCACTAGGTTTCTGTTGCTCAAAGAGGTTTGCTGTGAGGTGGGACGACTTAGTTTTAGCACCTTCCAGCAATAGGGAGCTCAACCTTTGGCTTCTCCAGCTGCACACGGGAGGGCCACTAAACTTACCCAAACCCCAGAAACCAGGTCCAGGAATTGTGGAAGGAGATTCCTTTGGAACCACTTTTGGCCTTGGACATTTGTTTAGACTAGGGTACTCTGCAGTAAGGGCTCAAGTCAGTTTCCTCCAGACAGAATGGCCCCTCAATACAGACCAGCATAAAATGAATATAGACTGACTTATGCTATGATGTCCCCACTGCCTGCAGATACACGTAGGCAGATTCAAAATTAACACATTTTTCATACTGTTCTTATCTACTTTATTGTATTTTCAAAGAAAAAAATAAGATATGCTAAAGTCAAACCCTAAAGAAGTATAGAAAGAAAAAGCAAATATCCCTCCCTACCCCAAGAACACCTCCACAGACAACATCATCACCCTTCAAGGTGATCATCAACAACTTGATGTGTATCCTTCAAACCCTTCTCTAAATGCAAAGACACACATAAATATGTACACACATATGTGTTTCAGGCTTCTTTTCCTCTAAAAATGTAATCATGTACTTAGTAAAATTTATTTTTAAATGAAAATTTTTTCCACATCAAAATACACAGTTCTGAATTATTCTTTTTAAGAGTTGAATATTATTCCACTTGGATGAACCATATATTACTAAAACAGCCTCCTATGCATATATGTTTTAGTCAGGATTCTTCAGAGAAACAGAGCCAACAGGATGTGTGTACGAATACATATATATATACAGAGAGAGTGTGTGAAATTTACTTTAAGAAGTGGGTATGTGCAACTGTGGAGGCTGGTGAGTCCAAAATCTGATAGGTTAGGTCAGCAAGTGGAAGACCCAGGAAAAGTTTGAGTCCAAAAGCGGTCTGTTAGCAGAATTCCTTCTTCTTCTGGGAAGATCAGTTTTCTGTTCTGCTAAGGCCTTCAACTGATTGGATGAGGCCAACCCTCATCATGGAAGGTAATCAATCCATTTTACTTAAAGTCTATTAAATGTCAATATCTTCAAAAAATTCCTTCACAGAAGCATCTAGAATAATGTTTGACCAAATATCTAGGTGCCATGGACAAGGTGACACATAAAATTAACCATCAATAAGTACTCAAAAAGTATTGAATCATTTCTAAGTGGCAAACTCTAAACTGGTAGATTTTTGTTCACATACCATTTAACCATCACAATCATCCTGTGAGGTATGTAGAATTACCCTATTTTACCCATGATGAACTGAGACTCAGAATTCAGGGTTGCTGTTGTTCAGTTGCTCAGCCGTGTCTGACTCAGAGACCCCCTGGACTGCAGCTCGCCAGGCTTCCCTGTCCTTCACCATCTCCTGGAGCTTGCTCGGACTCATGTCCATCAAGTCAGTGATGCCATCCAACCATCTTGTCCTCTGTTGTCCCCTTCTCCTCCTGCCTTCAATCTTTCCCAGCATCAGGGTCTTTTCTAATAAGTCAGCTCATCACATCGAGTGGCCAAAGTACTGGGGCTTCAACTTCAGCATCCGTCCTCCCAATGAATATTCAAGGTTGATTTCCTTTAGGATTGACTGGTTTGATCTCCTTGAATTCAGGGTTGGCTATCTATAAGCCTTGAGAGCTGACTTACTCTTACCAGCTATGTGAGACTAAGCCATTTAGTTTACCTCTGCCCTTAGCATTGCCCTCTATAAAACGGGCTTAATAAGAGCAACTATGTACAGGGTTGTTAGAAAATTGAACAGGAATGCAGGGTAAAGCACCTGAGAGTGCACGGCACCTGGTGGATTATAAATATTCAATAAAGACATATTACTACCATCATTCTGGGGACCCCCTCACACAGGGTGCAGGAGCATTCCCACAGCACGTGGACACAGCAGGTGCCCAAACTATTTACAAACCACTCCTGCCACCCACAAACTGGGGAGGCTCCTTAATTAAGAAGTAGCCTGTCCCACCACCTGGTGGTGTGTTTCCATTTCCTGGCCTGAGCTACAGTGTTGCCACAGTTGGCGCTTCGGCGCTTCACAGAGGAGATCTGAGAAACATTAGCACTCTCTAAAGCCCACGCTCCAGACCCACTGTGGAGTCCACCTCTCCATCTGTCATGGGCCCCAAACCGAGTATGCCCCGTGCATGAGCAATTAAGAGCCATGTTTAGAACATGCTTTCAGTGCCCGAGGCAAGGCCGTTCAGCTCCAAGCAGAGTGTATTCCCAGTGAACACCTCTTGGTTAGGGCCCCAGGCCTTCTGGGCAGCAGGATAGAGTCTTCATGGCAGACTATGTGGTGGCCACTCGGACCCTGCTCTCCTTATGGCTAGACTCACCTCCAGGACCCAGGATGTTGGAAAGCCACTGCCATCTGTTCAAATCTGTTACTTTCAAGCCACCAAGGGCTGCAGGATGATGTCTGTGGAATAAGAGCCTGGCACATCAAATAGGACACACTGTCCTGGTGTCCTCCACCCCACATGCACACAGCATTGTAAATCAACTATACTCCCAATATAAAATAAAGATTAAATTAAAACAACAAAATATTGGGACTTCCCTGGTGGTCTAGTGGCTAAGATTCCATGCTCTCAAAGGAGGGGGCCCCGGGTTCAATTCTTGGTTAGAGAACTAGATCTTGCGTGCTGCAACTAAGACCCAGTGGAGCCAACTAAATAAATAAAACAATAAAATATTACTTTCCCCCTTTTTTAAAAAAACTGCTGCTTTGCAGGTGGGATAGGGAAGAAGCCAGCAAAAGCCACCAGAAGCTGGAAAAGACAAGGAACAGGTTGTCCTCTGGAGCCTCCAGAAGCAACAAAGCTCTGCCGATCAACGCCTGGATTTCAGCCCATGAGACTTCTGATCTCCAGAACTGAGTGATAAATTGATACTCTTATAAGCCACCAGGTTTGTGGTCACTTCTTTTAAATAGCAGCAATAGGAAACTGATCCATCATATTCACAGCAGTCCCTGATAGAGGTAAAGCCAATGGCTACACTTGTTCCCCTCTCCCCAGCTATTCTCCTTTCCAAATGAAATACTGTTTTTTAACCACCTCTCACAAGACATGATTACTAGGCTTTTTCTGTCCTTGTCATTCTTCTCTGCAAGCTCTCCATATCTAGTATGTGTCTTTACATGGTGGCCCCAAGCAATGGATATATGACTCCCTCCATGTGACACCAGCTCAAGTCCAGGAAGGACAAGGATTCCAGCCTCCCTGGACCTGCATCATTTGTCTCTCCATGACATTCAAGCGTTGACAGCTTTATCATGCCAATGAGCAAAACCGAGTCTTCTTCATGTGAAATGCTTCAAATCTGTTCATCCTCATTACATGTATGCAATTGAGTTTTAAGACTTAAGTCTTTCGGGTGCTTACCCCTTGAACTTCTACTTTTCTTCCTTAATTTCAACCCATTGTTCCAACTCATCTAAGTCATCTTGGAATCTAACTTGGAGTTGTTGTTGTTTAGCTGCTGAGTCATGAGGGACTCTTTGTGACCCCATGGACTATAGCTCACCAGGCTTTTCTTTCCATGGGATTTCCCAGGCAAGAATACTAGAGTGGGTTGCCATTTCCTCCTCCAAGGGATCGTTCCGACCCAGAGATGGAACCCATGTCTCCTACATTGGCAGGAGGATTCTTTACCACTGAGCCACCAGAGAAGCCCGACTTCTAGTAAAGAAACCAACACATAGCCCCTGGCAATAGCCCCACCCTGCTCTTTTCTTTCGGGCTCTTCCTCTGTCTGATGCAGCTGGAGAACCAGCCTTGACAGCCACCTCTTTTCTTAATATCCCCAAAGACAGGCATGGGTCCTTTGCATTTTTAAGAGTTTTACTAGTGATCACTGAGCAGAAACAGAGAGGGAGAGAGAAAGCAATGAATATGGGGAAGTTAAAGTGCCTCCAGAATCCTAGAAAGCCCTTCATCATCTCAGAATTGTATTGAAATGACCAAAGAAAGAGAAAAATTAGAGTCTGTCTGAACTCAGGGTGCTAAAACTAAAATACCCTATATGGGGTGGCTAATAAACAGCAAGAATTTATTTCTCACAATTCTGGTGGCTGAGAAGTCCAAGACCAAGGCAGTGGCAGATTTGGAGTCTGATGAGAGCCTGCTTCCTGGTTCACTGTCAGCTGCTTTTTGTTGTGCCCTCGCATGGCAGAAGGTTTGAGGGAGTACTCTGCGTCTTTTATAAGAGCGATGATGCCATTCATGATGGAACTACCCTCATGGCCTAAGCACCCCCAAAGACCCCATCTCCAAATACTATCCCATTGGTTAGATTTCAACAAGTGGATTGATGAGGGGGGTGGGGTGGGGGCGGACATAACATTCAGGCTTTAGCAGAGCTCTGCAGCAGCCAGAAATACCAGCTAGAGACAGAAAATTGGAAGAACGCCTGGGAGGCTGGCGCCTCTCCTTGGAATGGTTGGAGGGAAAACGGTCAGTAAAAGAGTTATTCATGATGCAGATAAGAAAAAGATGGGCCCCTTTGAGAAGCAGGAGGGAACTTTTCTCAACAAAGCCTAGGAAAATCTCTAAGCTCAAGGCAACAGAGGCCTAGAGCAAGGAAGTGGTATGAGTGGGAGGTGACATACCAGCTGGGCAGCCAGGACAGTGCATGTGTGAGCTGCAAGAAGAACAGGTGACCCAGGTTTTTTCCAACTATCTCTTGACATAGTCTGAATTGGGTAGGAAGAGACAAGGACTTACTGAAAGAGGATGCTGGTGTGGCAATAAGAGTAGATAGTGGAGGACTGATTATAGGTCAGCTCATTGAGTGTGATCTCAAAAGTTAGAGCCCCAAACCCTTAGCCCAATACCACAAGCATCAATTCACTGGATTCCAATTATTTTTATAAAAACTCAAAGTGAAAACAATATTTTCACAGCATGACCCAGCACAGGCATATATGCATGTTTCATTTTTAGAAATACTTATTCTTGGGACTTTCCTGCTGGCACAGTGGATAAGAATCCACCTGCCAATGCAGGGGACATGGGTTCAGTCCCTGGTCCAGGAAGATGTCATACGTCAAGGAACAACTAAGCCTGTGTGAGCCACAACTACTGAAGCCCGCACACCTAGAGTCTGTGCTCCACAACAAGAGAAGCCACAACAATGAGAAGCCTGCAACTGCAAAAAAGAATAGCCCTCACTCGCCACAACTACAGAAGCCAGTGAACAGCCATGAAGACCCAGCACAGCCAAAAATAAAGAAATAAACACTTTTTAAAAAAAATTCTTAAATGCTTGTTCTTACTACTTGTGTTACATTCTGATATTTTCTAATCTAGTCTAGTCTGCTTTATTTAAATTAAAAAAAAAAAAGATGCAGGCCACAATCCACTAATGTGATTTAATGTAGCTTAGGTCTCCATGGTAACTCCACCGCTCTCCATACACAGATACCCCTAAGATCCTAAGATATCCCTAAGAGGCTAGAAGAGGCGGGTAGAGGCAGGGAAGAGTCAGAAAGAAGAAAATGTACAGGCTTCAGGGACTCTTCCAAGAAACAAGAATTCCCAGCAGCCCACTGTTGAGGATGCATGCCAAAGACATGGGGCTTTGTCTCATACCTGCTGAAAGGGAGGCCCCTACATGATCTGGTCCCAGCAGATGTGTAAAGAGATTTGTGCAAATCAAAAAGAAAAACACAGGGACTTCCCTGGCAGCCCAGTGGTTAGGACTCAGAGCTTCTACTGAAGGAGGAACAGGTTTCATCCCTGGTTGGGATCCTGCATGCCATGTGATGCAGGCAAAAACTAACTTTAAAAAATTGTTTTAAGAAAAACACAAATGCCACAATAGGAGAAAGATCCAGAGGCATGAACTAGCAATTTACAAAAGAAGTGAAATGTGTATGACAAGGACACAGCTTATTAAATTAAAGAATGTTCCCCCACCCCCTGGCCCTCAAGAACCACTTCTGTCTGCAGGGGTGACAGAAGTGGGGAAGAAAGGGAATAGCTTTTGAGAAGAGTCCTTTTAAGCTATGAATTAGAGCCCCTTTAATGTTCTCTGAGAGATATCAGTAAAGCCTGATTCCCTTTTAATTACTTTGGGCTACTTGTCTGTGCTTCTTTGATGAAGCTCCCTCCTGCTGGCCCACAAGACCTTGGCCTTCACACAGGTTACACAGATGAAGTGATGTTTAGCCTCCCCTGAGATCAAAGGGATGCAGAATAACATGACATCGCCAAGTTGTCTGAAGCCACCAGATGGAAAAGGTTTATCATTATGCCAGGATTGGTGGTGGTGTAAATGGCACCAACTTTCCCCAAGTCTGACCTGTTGCTATACATCAAACTTTAAATTGCACATGCTCCCTGACTCAGCAGCTCCATGCATACAAATCTATTGAGGGAAATAATTGGAAAAGTGTGAACATATATTTACCAGAAGGTGGAAAGCTGAAAACCAGCTAAATGGCCACTACTATCATTTGCCTGGGCTTCCTGATGGCTCAGTGACCAAGAATCTGCCTGTCAGATTCAGAGACTCAGGTTCAGTTCCTGGGTCAGGAAGATCTTCTGGGGAAGCAGATGGCAACCCACTCCAGTTTTCTTGCCTGGGAAATCCCATGGACAGAGGAGCCTGCCAGGTTACAGTCCATGAGGTCGCAAAGAGTAGGACACGACTTAGAGACTAAACAACAATACCAAGTACCAGACACCAACAGATCACTTAAGGCTTCATTTTAGTTCATCCTTGTCAGCTCCATAGGATATATGCTGTTACTGACATTGCAGAGCTGAAAAAATCAAGACTCAAGGGAGTTTAAGCAACATGTCCAAAGTCACAGCAAGACTACTGGACAAGCTTGCTTTTGTTACAGAGTATAACCCTACAATGGCATACTATAGAGATGTTTTAAAGCACTTGTTTAAGCAACAAGTCTTTGTTGAGTTCCTACTATGTTCCAGGTGCTATTGTAGATGCTGATGACACAGACAGGAATCCTTGCCCTCAAGTTACTTACATTCATCTAGGAAGATGACTACAAAACCATGATATATGGGAAAGCAGGTTATGCAGTAGTACTATTGTGCAGAGTATGACCTATTTATTATTTCATTCAGTCATTAATTTCTGAGCAGCTCCTCTTGGCCAGGTACTTGCTGGGCCCTTCTCAGGACTGTAAGACCCTCACATCCAGGCACTGGTTCTTTCAGTCTCCCTATTCATAATTGAGCCCAGGGCAGATGCAAAGTAAATGCATTGGTAATATTTGTTGATTGAATGAGTGAATGAAAAATAAATAAGGGACACAAAAGACACCAGGCTTTGGAACAAGATACACTGCTTTTGGAACAAGATACTTCACTTCCCCAAATGGAAGTATCCTTTTAATTTTTATTACAAAAGCAACATTCTTGAGAGAAAAAACTGAAACAATTTAGGACTATAGAGAGTGAAACTCCCCTAATAAATAATCCCATTCTTCAGAACTAATTCTTGATCCTTTCATGCACAATTTTCAGATACCTAACCTCGCTTCCCCAAAAGGTTTCTCTCATTTTACTCAGTCACAGCACCCTACCTGCTCATGTTATACACCCATCAAATTGCACAATTTCTTTTTTATTGGATTACTTGTTCACTGTCTGTATCACACCACACAAAAAATACATGAGAACAAAGAAATATAACCTTCACGCTGAAACTAAAGAACAAAGAAAATGAGCTTCACTCCATAGAGTTAACAACTAAGTCTGGAGACTGAGCTATAGATTTTTTTCAACTAAGGAGTAACAGAAGATATTTCTAGTTCCATCCTTCTTCCCCGCCCCCCTCTCCCAAGTCTGGTCCTTAGAAATCTCTGGATCTTTTGTGTCCTTGTTTTTTTTTTTTTTTTTTAAGTTCTGGTCCAGGAGACCCCATTTTTATAAGGATCTCAAGAGTCCATGGATCAGACTTCCTGTCCCTAGAATTGTAGAGGTGGTCTGAACATTAGCAAAAGGATTAATCAAAGGCTGGGGTCTTTGCCCCGCAGTATTCCTAAGACATTCCCCATAGTGCTGCTTTTGCAGATAATAGAGAACTGTGATTCTGGGAGATGAGAGGATATGTATTTGCTAAAGATGTGAGAGCAAAAGCAATTAAAAAAGCATTAGTTGTGCTTGTGTGTCAACTTAGGTTCTTAAAACTAATTATTTCTTCATTAAGATTTCTGGTCTTCATCAAGGGTTTTGTCACACAGAAGTAGCTGACAAACTTGACTTGTGGGTATGAAATGAAAGGTTTAGCAGAGGCAAACTATGCTTTGGTTTCTGCGGTAACCGGGGCCAACCCTCTTATTGAGACCTGTAAACTCTGAGGTTAGAAAGGAAAACAAACAAAATGTTTGTGATGTGAAAACTAGCCAGGAGTCTTATTATCTTGATTTTTGCAT
This sequence comes from Redunca redunca, assembly GCA_006410935.1. Classification (NCBI taxonomy): domain Eukaryota; kingdom Metazoa; phylum Chordata; class Mammalia; order Artiodactyla; family Bovidae; genus Redunca; species Redunca redunca. The sequence goes on from SJYQ01018422.1 coordinate 85,626, forward strand.
GGATCTTCTTGATATGCTTCCAATTTTAGACCTTATACTACTCTATCAAGGTGGCACCAAAAATTGTAGATTAATCACAATCATTCATTTCCTATCTCACCTGAGATCCCATTAAAATCCATATCCATAAAGACAGTAGGAGACGAGCACATAAATAAATTTCTGGAAGCTGGAAAGTGGGCACATGTGGGTAACTTCACTGTGTGAAGCAGCGTGGAGGACCCCATTCAGGGTATGCGTGAAAATGGACAGAGCCCAGGAAACAATCTGCCCTCCAGAACACTGTAGTTGGGACTCCGAATTTTCACATATAAATTAAAATGAGATATGGACCCAAAGCAGCATGGATTAGCTAATTATCTATATAGAGAACATCTGAGCTCACTCCTGAAACAAAACTTACCAGCCAGGTACATACATCTAGGCAAAACACGAAAGAGTCAATCTCAAGGAAAAATGATGGCCACATATTGGTTAACTATTGTTGCATAACAAGTTACCCCAAAGTTTAGCCACTTACATCCACAAATATTTAATTACCTTTCAGCTTCTTCAGACTGGGAATTTAAGAGTAGCTTAGCGGTTCTGGCTTTGGGTATCTCATAAGGCTGCAACTGAGGTGATACCAGGACTACAGTCTATCTCAAGCCTTGACCGGGGCTGAAGGAGCAGGTTTCGAGATGGCTCACTCCGCTGGACATTGGTGGAGGCCTCCGCTCCTCACCACCTGGACCTCTCTACCAGCTGCTTGAGGGTCCTCGTGACATAGCAGCCGGCCTCCTCTGCTGTGTCAAGAGGACACTCAAGCAGCTGGTAGAGAGGTCCGGGTGGAGAGAGATTAAAGAGGAAGCAGAAATGCCTGTTATGACCTAACATTAGGAGTCACGGGTAGTCACTTTTGCCATATTCTATTCATCAGAAACAATTCACTAAGCCCAACCTTCACTCAGAAAGAGCAGAATTAAGTTTGACTTCTTGAAGGATGGCATGCCAAAAAATCTGTGGATGTATTATAAAGCCACTACACTCCAGAAAAACAGACCTCCACATCTGTCAGTTAGGGATCAAGCAAATTCCACAATTCAACACGCCTTCCTCATATTTATAAAGAACCTGAACAACTGTATATAGTTTATTCTAAATATAAATTATTTAATTATAAATCTAAATTGTCAACAACAACACTAGATACTTTTTAAAAATTTGTATAAGAGAAGGAATCAACAATATTAAAGAGAAAACCCGATCCTTATGGATCAGAAATAACTCAAGAGATAGAAGATAAATTAAAAAACAAAACTCTAGTACATTTGAGGAGAATCCAGAAGATACTGCATCTTTTATAAAAATAAAATGCTTCTTCAAAATTTGAAAAACCAGAGAACAATAAGGAACACTTTGAAATTAAAAATATATTGCCAAAAGTATCTTTTAAATATATAAAAGGACTGTTCTTAAAAGTCAAATCCAATAGCTCAGAATATAAAACAAAAAAAAAAGAGAGAGAAAAAAAAAATAAGAAGTATACTAAAGAAATCTCAGAGAAGGCAATGGCACCCCACTCCAGTACTCTTGCCTGGAAAATCCCATGGATGGAGGAGCCTGGTAGGCT
>SJYQ01018422.1:90396-104431 GCA_006410935.1 Redunca redunca
GGCGGGTGCAGGTTTCTGTGCTGCTTTTCCTCTGGGGAAGTCACTGTTGGGCTTGTAATCTGTCGGTTTTAATTATTCATTTATGTATCGTTCCTGTTATGATGCCCTCTGTGCTTCCAGGGCTCACCACAGACTCGGCAGGGAGAGTGTTTCCTGGTGTTTGGAAACCTCTCTTCTTAAAGTTCCTTTCCCGGGTCGGGCTTCCCTACCCGGGACGGAGCTCCCTCCCCACCTCCTTTGTCTCCTTTTTCGTCCTTTATATTCTTTCCCTACCTGTTCTTGAAGGCAATGATCTGTCTTTCTGGGTGCTTGATGTCTTCTGCCAGCATTCAGAAGTTGTTTTGTGGAGTTTGCTTGGCGTTGAAATGTTTTTTTGAGGAATTTGTGAGGGAGAAAGTAATCTCCTCATCCTATTCCTCCGCCATCTTCCCTGCCATTTGTTTTTGTAAATAAAGTTTTATTGGAACATAGCCATGCCCAGTCATTTGTATATTGTCTTTCGCTACTTTTACAGTACAACAGTAGAACCATTCTGCAGTGGCAGCAGAAACCATACAGCCCACAAAGTCTAAAATATTTACTATCTGGCCCTTAACAGAATTAAAAAAAAAAAAAATGCTGACCTTTGTTCCAGAAAAAGAGAGAGAAAGAGACAAAAGTTCACTCACAAAAGAACAAAATCAACCTGGCATCAAAAACTTTTTATCAGCATCATCAAATGCCAGAAGACAATGGGGAAAATGCCATCAAGGTGTTGAAGGGAAATAATTTTTATCCTAAAGTTCTACACTCAGCTAAAGTATCTATCAGATGCCAGAAGAGTGTAAAGGCCTCTTAAGATATTCAAGGACTCAGAAGATTTACCTCCCATGTATCCTTTCTTAGGAAGTTATTTGAGGATGTGCTTGGGATAAATGAAAGAATAAATCACGAAACAGGAAGAGATCCAGGAGACAGTTCTCAGATGGCTGCTGTGCAGTATGCCTAGAAAGCATTTAGTCAAAGTTGGGGCAAGAAGCTGGACATATGGGGAGAGAGACGAATTTGAGGAATTTTATTCTATCCTTGAGAATTTGGAAAAAAATTAAGGAGGTGATGTGGTGGGAGATGGAGGTGGAAAAGGCAGAGGCAACTGACCCTAAACTTGTTTGCTGCTGAGGGGACTTGAGAGCCCTTGAGTTATGAACCAAAGAATAAGTTCACTTCCCCAAGAGGGAAGACTCCTGAAAGAGACTGGAATGTCCTTTTACCAGGATGATTTGGTGGTCCATCCACCAAAGGGACTCGCCTCTTGGCTGAAGTTCCACTAAAGGGACTAGACTTGGCCCGTCTAAGGGCTAGAAGCTTGCCAAGGACTGTGGAGCTCACACTCAAGGCTTCTGTTTTTCTGGCAAAAGCCCAACCCAGAGTCCCCCTGCCTCTGCTTTTGAGAGAAAAGGATGTGCAACTATCATGAGAGCTACTGACCTGTAGGTTCTGGTTTTCTAAGTTCTGTGAGAGCAGCATTAGAGAAAGAAACCAGAAAAAGCTCTGCAGAAACCCCAGCTTGCCCATCTTCTGTAGCGCCTCTCCTTGCTCCCATGAGGAGCATCCTCTCCCCTAAGCCCAGGCCTTCTAGAAACACTAGTATTCTTAGCTCATGAAGCAAGACAAAGCAGTTCTCCTTCTCTTGGTCTGTGAATGTCCAGTCATATCCTCAAGCCTATGTTTTCAAATCCTATGACTTCATCAACATCTACTTTTCCTAGAGACAAATTTCACAACCAGCAAGAGTGATTCTTTGACAGTTGCTGAAATAGCAATTTTTTTTCACTTTACCAAATTTCCATTTTCCAGACAAGGAAGCTGAAATCAGAGCAGTTAAGTCACACGCTCAAGGTCACAAGATCAGACCCAGGAGTCAGAGCCAGGATTCAAACCTAGAAATGTCTGGCTACAAAGCCTGGCTCCAGGTTTTCCCTTTTCCTATTTTTATTCCAAAAAGGAGAAGCCCATCACTGGACTGTCCTCACCAAGTGCCATTCAAGTCCAAGGGCTCCTAATTTCTAAATACCTTGTTTCACAAGTACGAGTTTCTGGTAGAGAGAATCTGATTGGTCAGATCAATTGTGCCTTCTTGCACCAACCAACTCTGTCCAGGGTTAGCAAAGGCTGCCAGCAACCACTGAGTCAGGAGGACAGCTTCTAGGGAATATGAAAGATGTGGGAATTGGAAAGTCATCCCAATAGAAGCCCACTGCTGCTGCTGCTGCTAAATCCACTACTGATTAGCAGATTTTATTAGGCAGAACCGGTTGCTTTCATATCACTGTGGATACTAACATCTATAGCCATATAGAATTGTCATAATTCTTCACCAAATGCACTCTGCTTCCCCACCCTGAACAAGCCCCCTCTGGCTCAACAGCAGAAAATAGAAACACATTTCCTGTTTCCCTGGGCTCCAGCATGGGGTGATTACTTGGCAAATAGCCCCGTCACTTTTGGTCATCTTGGACATTTTTCCTGCCCAGCAGCTCCCCTTCCCAACCAGACCCAGAGACATTTCTCAAAATGTTCTGCTCAAACAAGCATGTGACAAAACAGCTTGTCGGTTTGTCTCTTTCTTGCCGAAATGAGACCACGATGTCAAAACCCAGTCCTTTGTTCATTTAGAAACGATCAGATAATGGAGCCCTGGTTTAATTTCCCGGGGAAAATAAGATGCTTCTTGACTAGTAAAGCTCCCTCTAACCCCGGAAAGAGGCGTAATTATCTTCTTCAGAGTCAATCCCTTGTGGGTCTCCTAATTAATCGTAGAATATAGATGAAGGTTGTGCAGAAAGTGAGTTTACAGGATTAATTGCGGGCGTATTATGCATGGTGCGATCACTGTGTTAGTTGGACAGTTTTGTTGGGCACATCTAATAGAATAACCGATGACAGTTTCCAAGTCCCTCCTCTGTCAAGTGCATGAGTTGAGAGGAATGACTGGAAATTCCTTCTGCTTTTGACAGATGAGTTTTCGAGGTACATGGGCCTTTGCACGGGAATTCATCCCCCCTCTGGGATCCTGCAGGCCCTTGGCTGAAAATGACTAATGATGTACTCCTATACCTACTAGGTCACGCACACACACACGATCACACATGTGTGCACACAGGGCAAGTGTCTGTATCATACACATGTGCACTGACACAGACACACGTATGCACTCTGTCATGTACACACGCATGCGTGCATATGCATCACACACACACACAGACACAAGAAGATGGTATGCAGAGAACAAAGCACTCGAGTCCAGAGAACAGTTTTGAATCTCTGACCTCATGCCTTGGGCATCTTCCTACTTGGAGATGGAGCCACCTGAGGACATTTTGCTTATTTACAGCCTCCTACTGGGGTCAGGAACATGAATATGAGCAGAGCTTAGATCCTTCATTGTTAATCTTTGTGGCAAAGACATACACGCATATTTGGAAGTTGTCTTGTCTTCATGTGGGAGGAATGCATGTGCATATAAGGATAGAGTCCCTATTAACAGTCAGATGTTTTATTTCTAAAAATGCGGGGAGCCTATCAGAACATAAGAGCACTACATGAGATTCCAAAAGAAAATCTTACTTTTCTTTCCTTTCCTGATAAAGAGTCTAATGGTTTGGTGAGGAATGGGGGTTACTATGGGGATGAGCTGGGCTTCCCTGGTGGCTCAGACAGTAAAGAATCTGCCTGCAATGCAGGAGACCTGGGTTTGATCCCTGGGTTGGGAAGATCCCCTGGAGGAGGGCATGGCAACCCATTCCAGTATTCTTGCCTGGAGAATCATCATGGACAGAGGTGCCTGGCGAGATACAGTCCATGGGGTCACAGAGGCGGACACGACTGAGCCACTAAGCATAGCAGATGTGGATGAGCTATAATCAAATCAGGTGGATAAAGGTGAGAGTACTGCAGCTCAGGAGAAAGGGGGAAAGTTTGTTTCTTGGCTTGGGCTTGAACTGTTAGGCTGGGCTTCCCTGGTGGCTCAGTGGTAAAGAACCCACTTGCCAATGCCAGAGATACAGGTTCAGTCCCTGGGTTGGGAAGACCCCCTGGAGAAGGAAATGGCAGCCCACTCCAGTGTTCTCGCTGGTCAGAACCCATGGACAGAGGAGCCTGGCAGGCCACAGTCCATGGAGCCATAAAAGAGTTAGACACGACTTCGCAACTAAACATTTGTTGTTCAGTCGCTAAGTCACAAAACAACATTAGACTACCGCAAAAAAAGGAGGGACATTTTCACCTCTTTCCCCCAAATTCATGCCTCTGCATGCCCATTTCCTAGTCCATCCCAAGCATGCAGATATTGGCCTGGCTGATCAGAGCCCACAATTCACTAGCTGGCAGGGCTGCTGCACCTTAAGAGTAGAACAGAAGGCTCTCTGCTCCCTCTTCCCCTTCCTGTCTCCAACTCTGGAATGAACAGCTGGATAACTACACCCCAAAGGGTGTGTCTGAACCACTGGGTATGGACTGGAGTCCAGGAGAGTCTGTGCCTCTGTCCATGGTGGTCCAAAAGGGCTCAGGTGGAGGACACACTCGAGCTGCTTCTTAAAAGAAGAGCTGCTATCCCAGAAAAAGAGAAAGTTGCAGACAGATCAGACCATGAGCAGATGTGGAAGCTTTAAAGACAGGGCATGTGGGGGACTGCTGAGTCATTTGACAGTGCTGGGCAGCATTGGGGCAGGACAGGTATGAAGGAATTGGAAGTGTCAAGGTGAAGAATCTGGATGTTATCCTGTAGGCAATGGGAGGTTTTAGAGCAGAGGAGTGACATAATTTGTGCTGTGGGTATTTCAGACCAGTCACAAGTGTGGGGTAAGACCAGGGCAGAGCATTCTACGCAGAGACTGAGGCAGCAATCACCAGCAGTGGTATCCTGTCTAAGGCAGTGACAGCGAGGGTAAAGAACAGGGGGTGGCACAAGGAAAAGGAATGAGAGACAGAGATACTCCAGGGCTCCTTGGGAACTGACTGTTCATGAAAAGAGATGAAGAGCAAAAGGTTGAGATGGCTCTGGGTTCAACTAGTGAGGTCTGGGTGCATAGTGATGCTTCCACAGAAGGGGACAAAGATAGGAGTGTGCAAGGGTGCGTGCTCACACACACACACAGAGATGTACATACTCTTCAGCTAATGGTTATCAGACCCTCATTCTCCAGAATTCTCTTCCCTTACACCTCCCATCTCTGACTTAACTAACAAAGTAATGAAAATATTAAGTAGGGCCACATATTATTTGTAAGTAGCACTCTACACTTGATAAGAAATGTCCATACATAAACAGTTCCATGAGGTAGGCCAGTGGAGCCTCAGAGAGGGCAAGCCACTAGCCTAATGTCACCCAGTCATAAAATGAGAAAGTGCAATCTTAACCTCTGACTTGCAGTCTCACTTTCCTGTTATGCCCAGGTGAGGCTGGAAAGAAATTTGGAGATCAGCTTTTACAGCCTTCTCATTATCCTTCTTTATGACACTTCGTGCTGTAGTAAGGAAACTCCTTTTAATCGTTCTTTTTGCTGCCACCATCCTATTTCTTTCCTCCAGAAAGGAGCATAGTCAGAGAGATTATTTTGCCATATTTCCTGAAGACGCTGTTTCTAGAGCGCTTGCCTGATAAAAATGATATATTTATTTGGGCCCGCCAAGAGCTTGCTGAAATGAGGAATTTATCTGCATAGCTTTTGTTATTAAAGTGATTCTTCTTGTTTATTTCCTTCTAAGCTACTGATTCCATCTATAATACATGAGTTTCAGGTAATAGAAATTTTTCATGCAAGTAAATATTTTAATAACAACATTATGGTCTTGATTTGGAGTGTTCCAGGCAATTGTCTGGCATATTGAACAGACACTCCACTGGGAGCCCAGGGACCTGGGTTCTTGTCTCCACTAGGCACCTGCGACTTTGGATAAAATCCAGCCCTCTCTGGACCTCAGTCTCCCGATCTGCAAAAGGTGATGCCTATCAGGTGCCCTCCCTGACTCACAGGGGCCACTGTTCAGATCAGATGAGAGGACCGCTCTGAAGATTCTTTGGGGGAAGGGATGCTGCCAGCTTCACCATACACTAACAGTGGAAACATGGGGTACTCACTAGGGTACAGACTTGTCACCATAACAAAGACATTCAGCAATGTGATGTCTTAAATAACTTATTTCTCTCACAAAGGCAAATGGGAGTCTAGAAAGGATAAACAGCTCCTCCCTCCAAGGTCATTCAGGAACTTAGGGTGTTCAGTGCCAGCGTCCTCGACAAGGGGCTTCCATCTCTATATCCAAGGTGTCTGCTGCCACCGGTTGTCATTGGGGAATCCAATGACAAAAGAGAATCTAGGTCACCTGGCTCTACCTTTAAGGCATGAGCTAGATGGTGTACCCTTCCACTCACCTCTGATTGGCCCAAATTTGTCACATGGGTCACTTGGCTTCCCCAGCCATAAGGAAGTCTGGGAAACATAGTTTCTAGCTTGGTGGCTGTGTGCCCAGCTACTGCTTGGAAGGAGAGAATGGATGCTAGTGGACTCTCAGCATTATGGAGCCTGTGACTACTTGGGATAATGAAAGAGCCCACAGGATCTTCAGGAAAAGCAAACAAATAAACAGGGGCATGACAGACCTGCCTCATACATTCATATATGCGCATACTCACACGTGCACGCCTGCAATCAGAGACAGGCTTAGCTAGGCAAAAGAATGAATGAAACTCAGCATATCTCCTGGCTTTCAAGATTGTGGTGATCCAAGAGAGAGGCGATGTAGTCGAAGGTAAGGCAATGTGGTTGATGAGTTCAGTATCAGTTTTGCCTTCCCCACCCTGGAAGAGGAAGACCATGTTGAGGACTGTCTGAGGTTCACAAATCCAGAGAACTCTAGTATCTGAGACTTGGGAGGGTCACAGACTTGAGGACAGACCTCATATCAAACACAGTGCTGGCTTTTCCTGCTCCATCAAGCAGGCAGTCCTGTACTGGTCTTTCCCCAAACAAGGCTGTCTTCCCTTCCTTGACCCCCATTAACATATGCTAACACATTCTTTGCCTGAAGTCTACACCCTCCAGCCATATGCATTCTGTCCGGGCTATGACTGCTGTCCCAGACAAGCTGATCTTTGGTCCAGACTAAATCCCAAGCTCTGACCCCAGCCCCAAGGTCTCCCAAATATTCTCTAGGGTCTCTACTATGAACCCAAGTGCACACACATCACACACTTGCCCTAGCCCCAGGCCCAGCACCCAGCCCATAGCAGAGTCAGAAGACTCACCAGAGTAACAAGAAATGTCAAGACTGAAGTGATCACAGCGAGGAGAGTTCATGAGTGTGAGTGTCACAGTAGACCAGACAGGCTGAGCCTTCGACAGATAGGACACACTCATAAGAGCCTTCAGTGTTCCCTATTTACCCTTCACATACTCCTCAATTTACAGTAACAGCTTCTGTGTATTCCGATCAGTTCATTCATAATTATTTGTCAAAACCACTTTTCCCCTCATTATTTCCTGCTGAGAGTGTGAGATTATACAAATTTATGTTGTAGCTGTCACAGAACCTAGCAGCACCACAAAAGAAGAGAAATTAACACCCTTATTAGAGAATTATTATCACTTATTAGAGAATTTTTAGTTTGACTCTCCAAGAGGAAGTAATTTATTAGATTAATTTTTTGAAGTTGCTTGAAGACATTGGTCTTGTGACACCAGAGTGGCATTATCTGCTGTTTTACTACAAAAGAGAGAATCTTTTTTCCAAGAGTTTCAGCAAAAATCCCAGAGAAGTATTTCATTTGCCCAGCTTAGTTCACATGGTCATGTCTGAACCAATCATTGAGGTACAGGACATGAAATACTCTGGTTGGCCAGCTTGGGTCACATGCTTGGTCTTGGATCTCAGGTAATGGGGTCAGTCAAACCATAAGGTCACCCAAAGCATTTACTGGAGTGGGTAGCTATTCCCTTCTCCAGGAGATCTTCCCAACCCAGGGATTTAACCCAGGTCTCCCCCACTGCAGGGGGATTCTTTACCAGCTGAGCCACCAGCGAAGCTTAAGAATGCTGGAGTGGGTAGCCTATCCCTTTTCTAGCAGATCTTCTCAATGCAGGAATTGAACCAGGGTCTCCTGCATTGCAGGCAGATTCTTTACCAGCTGAGCTACTAGGGAAGCCCTAAAGCAATGTTGAGCAGTCAAAAATCATATATGTGTTTGGGACATCAATCCACTAGGAAGCACTGTGTTGTACTACCTGGAAACATCAGCTTTATGGAGCTCTGAAGTAGGTATCTAAGACTTGACATTGCCAAGTTTTCTTTCTTTCTTTCTTCTTTTTTTGTGGCCCAGGGCGTATGGGCTATTAGTTACCCAACCAGGGCTCAAACCCACACGTCCCGCAGTGGAAGCACAGAGTTTCAACCACTGCAACAGCAGGGAAGTCCCTGTTGTCACTGTTTCTATGTGGCCATGAACAAGGCATTTTCCTTCACAGATCCCCAGATTTCTCAAGTGTGATAGGAGGATAAAGAGCCCTGCCAGACCCCAGAGAGTACTGTGGGGATGGAATGAGATCGTGAAGGGACTCATGCCAGAGAGGGTAAAGGTGTCCATCACTGAGGAGAAAACGGGAGCAAGGCTTTCCATCTTTTCTGAACCACATCTCCAAACTCCCACTGGATCTGTGCTGGAGTAAGGGCTTCTTTCCCACTTATCACTCAATGAAAAACAACTTCATTTCTCTTTAATTTGGCCTTTGGATGCTGCCTCTCAACCTCCCACCACCTCCACCCCATAGCCGAGAGGCACATTCTCTGAGCCCAAAGGAGGGGCGATTCATCACTCCCATACAGAGTTCATACCATGCAGCCGTGACCTGAACAACACAACCACAATTAGCTAATGTGGATCATTTTCAGCAGAAAATGAAGCATGAAATATGCAAAAATAATGAGCTCTTCACTGAAATTCCAGTAGCTGCTACAGGGTAACCAATTTGAATAGCAGTTGCAATTCCTAGGGAGAAAACCCATTAATAAGGACAATGTTGGAATCATTATGTATGGACCCCGGAACTCACTTGATAATTAATTCAGTCAATAAACATGGTATTAATCCTCAGTCCTCCCACAGTGTAACTTAAATGAGGCTTTCATTGAAATATTGGGTCCAGTTTGAGACTTTGAAGCTAAAGAAAGTGGGGACATTTGATAAGTAACAAAAGAGTCAAATTAAATGGCAAGACAGAAGAAAGAGCCTGCCTTGTGACCCAGAGAAGATGCCATATCAACAGGGATCTCAACAAGAGCTCCAGTATCAGACACTGGCTCGGATGGTCGTGCCAAGCATCTGCCAAGCTTCCAGGTGGTTCTCCTTACAGATCATGGGCTAACTCGTGACCTTCTCAAACTTATCTGTGGGTGATGCCACCTATGTTTTCAGAGCCTCCTTCCAGCTTTCCTTAGACCTCCTAAAGGATGAGGCTCTTCCTCATCCTTTCATCATTGATGGAAAGCATCAATCTTTGTGGTCAGACCCAGGTCCAAGTCTAGGCTCAGCCACTTACCGACTCTTTGACTTTCAAATTATGGAGGTTCCTTTCCTAGATTGTAAATCATAAAAGTGCCTACCTTTTAGGGTTTTTGTGAGGAATAAAACATAATGGGTTATAGACATAAGAATTTATAAGAACAAATAACAGAGTGTGTCAGGATGTTAAGTACTCAACCATGTGTCTAGTTCAGGATAAGAGCTCACTAAATGGGACTTCTTAACAGTTTCTTCTATCAAGGATGGACCCCTTGGTTCTCAGAGACATGCCACGTGTACTGGTAACCAGTTGCTCTGCAGAGAAGTCAGTTTCACATGCACTTTTCAGCACTGAGGCTGGGATTTGCTTCTGATACCAGGGGCCCCCTGGATCCCAGGAATTATTAAGCCTCCTGAGACCCCACACCCACTGCATTCAGGTTACACTTAAAGATCCATCTTATGAGATACTGCCCATGTATTGACTACCATTGAAGGTGAGTGATATGTACCTAGGGGTTTGTTCTATCATTCTCTCTAGTTTTGCATATGTTTTCATTGGTTTAGGTTTGTTTTTTTAAAGACCTACCTTAAATGGGTTGAATTGTACTTCAAAATTCTATGGCTAACAGCAATATTGGCAGGCTCACAAACTGGTATTCCTCTTTCCTTCTGCTGGGGAGACCACTTATCTTCTGGTTTAAGGCACCATAAAGAAGGCTGAGCACTGAAGAATTCATGCTTTCAAACTGTGGTGCGGGAGAAGACTCTTGAGTCCCTTGGACAGCAAGGAGATCCAACCAGTCAATCCTAAGGGAAATCAACCTTAAATATTCATTGGAAGGACTGATGCTGAAGCTGAAGCTCCAATACTTTGGCCACTTGATGCAAAAACCTGACTCATTGGAAAAGACCCTGAAGCTGGGAAAGATTGAGGGCAGGGGAAGGGGGCAACAGAGGATGAGATGGTTGGGTGGCACCACTGACTCAATGGACATGAGTCTGAGCAAGCTCCAGAAGATAGTGAAGGAAGGGTAGGGAAACCTGGCATGCTGTAGTCATGGGGTTGCTAAGAGTCAGACATGACTTAGCCACTGAACAATAAAAAGGTACCAAGACACTCTTGGTGAAGCCTAGGTCCCTGATGTAACTAGTAATAAGATAAAGGAGATTCAAACACCCTTAATTTTTTAGTAGCACCGAGAATCATAAATAATCCAAGCAGAGCTTCTTAAATGAAAGAAACAAATTATTAACTATGACAGCTGAAATATAATAAGATTCTAATTGACACATTTCCTAATTGTTCCTTGCCCCAGATCATAGGCAGAGTAAGTGATATAATTAAGAATAGAACTCAAGTTTTCTTCTTCTAAATTTGGTACTTTTTCTATTAAAACCACACATGACATCAGTAAAAATAATTACTGCAGCAAAAGAATAGTAGCTAATATTTATTAGGGGTCTCTTTCTGCCATGACTTCTACTAAGCTCTCTAATCTTTTGTAATTTGTAATTTGTAGCCTCATACATGTCAGTTTTTGTGAATATTTAATGTTTCACATGTGCTTGAAAATAGTATCTACTCACTGACTAGAACTTCATATGTATGCATATATCCATGTACAAATATATATATATGATCAGCTAATCAGTTCAGTTCAGTCGCTCAGTCATGTCCGACTCTTTGCGACCCCATGAATCCCAGCACGCCAGGTCTCCCTGTCCATCACCAACTCCCAGAGTTCACTCAGACTCACGTCCATCAAGTCCGTGATGCCATCCAGCCATCTCATCCTCGGTTGTCCCCTTCTCCTCCTGCCCCCAATCCCTCCCAGCATCAGAGTCTTTTCCAATGAGTCAACTCTTCGCATGAGGTGGCCAAAGTACTGGAGTTTCAGCTTCAGCATCATTCCCTCCAAAGAAATCCCAGGGCTGATCTCCTTCAGAATGGACTGGTTGGATCTCCTTGCAGTCCAAGGGACTCTCAAGAGNATTTGGAACCAGTCTGTTGTTCCATGTCCAGTTCTAACTGCTGCTTCCTGACCTGCATACAGATTTCTCAAGAGGCAGGTCAGGTGGTCTGGGATTCCCATCTCTTTCAGAATTTTCCAGTTTATTGTGATCAGCTAATAATCATGTTAATAAAATCTTCTATACACTTACGTATTTTTATCACCTTGATCTGTTGATTTCAGAGATAAAGAGCTCCATGCTGATTATAGATGTATCAGCTTTGTCCTGCATTTTCACCCATCAGTTTTTGTTTACTATATTCTGAAGCCATGATGTTAGGTAACAGAAGGTTCATGATTGCTATATCTTCTTCAGTTGATTGGACTTTCTATCAATACCAGCCACCCCACTTTATCCTTTTAGTACTTTTTATCTTGAATTATATGTTATCTAATGTCAACATAGAAACATCTGTTTGTTGTTGTTGTTGTTAGGATTTTCCCAGTGTAGCTCTTCATATCTCTTTATTTTCCACATCCCTGTGTCATTTTTGTTCTGCATGTGCCTCTTGGAAATAGCATAGAGCTAAATTTTGGAACCCAACCTGATATTTCTCTCAGTGGGTATATCTGTGTCACTCACACATTTTCTTTTCTTTTTTTCTTTTTGGCTGTGCTGTGTCTTCACTGGGGTGCTCGAGCTTCTCTAGTTGCAGCTGTTAGGCTTAGTTGCCCTGCAGCATGTGGGATCTTAGTTCCCTGACCAGGGATCGAACTCATGTCCCCTAAATTACAGGACAGATTCTTAACCACTGGACCACAAGGGAAGTTCTGATGCTGGTCATTTTATTTTGTGTTTTCTATTTACTCTATTTTTTTCTTCCTTCACCCACACCCAACCTCCTACCTGTTATCAAAGGAACCAAGTATCTGCACCACACTGTTCCTGCCTAATGTGTATTATTTCTCTTTCTAACATTTTTTCCTACTCATCCATATTTAAACATACTATCTGTCAATGTCCAGAAGGAATGTCTCTTACACCTTCCCCTTAAACAGAAAAAAAAAAACTTGAGTATTCTTGCTTCCTTCTACCCTCTCCCTACCCTTCCTTATCCTTCTACCCTACCTGCCCTTCCCCTACCCTTCTCCTGTCTCTTCCCACATTTATACCCCCTGGGATTCTAATGCTAGATTGCCATTGTTTTTAACAATCAAAGATTATTTATCTTCCACTCTAAATCTCACTAGCTTTCTACCCACCATTGCATCTTTCATCCCAGCATCATCTTCACCTCACCTTTCATTTCTCAATTAATGTTTTCAGATGGATTATGAAAGGCACTCTTTCTAGATCCTTGTATAACTGAAAATAGCTTTACCTTCTAGGACATCTTACGCAAGGTATGTCAGTCTGCCTTTATTTTCTCCTGGGACTTGGAATATGTGACTATGTGTATTCTTCTATCCAGGTGGTCCATCCTTGTTATTTCACAAAGACTCGGTTTCTCTCCTGATCTTTTGTTCTTTCTGAAAGGGTTTATGATATTTTTCTCTTATCCTTGGTGTTAAGAAAATTTTTTATGCTTGTCTAGAGTTTTAAGCATCCTTCATTCAACATCTTGGCCCTTTAACATCTTTCAATAATGATAAGAACAATTATAGTGTTAATAGGTGGCATAGAGTTTTACCATGTGGCTGACCTGGTAATACTTTCCATGACACTGCCCTAGATAGTATTGTTATACCCATTTTACAGAGGAGGAAACTGAGCCCCCCCACTACCACGCCCCCCCCCCCAACACACACACACAAAACTTTTTCTCCAGCCCTGGAAATTATTTTACTATTACTTCTTTTAGAAGTTCCTCCATTTCATTCTCTTTGCTAGCTCTTTTTTGTCAGGTATTGGGGTCTGAAATCAACCTCAGTGTCTGATTCTTTGTCCTGGGCACCATGTTTGGGGAGATTTCCTCAGCTTGATTGCTGGCCTCAGTGAACCCCCTTTCTGTGGTGCCCCTTCTGAGATTGAGCTCATCTATGGAGGCATCACCTCCCGAGTCCAAACAACCTCAGCACCACTCTCCACCTGGAGACTGGTGATCGAGAAGGGCCACAGACTTCCCTGGTGATATCGTGGTAAAAATCCACCTCCCAATGCGGTGTACATGGGTTCAATCCCTGGTCCAGAAAGATTCCACATGCTTCAGATCAACTAAGCCCATGCACCACAACTACTGAGCTTGTACTCTAGAGCCCGGGAGCTGCAACTACTGAGCCCATGTGCTGCAATTACTGAAGCCCTCCTGCCTAGGGCCTGTACTCTGCAACAAGAGAAACCACTGCAATGAGAAGCCCAGGCATGGCAATGAAGAGTAGCCCATGCTCACTGCACCTAGAGAAAGCCCATGCAAAGCAATAAAGACCTAGCATAGCCAAAAATAAATAAAGAAGGGGCCACACCACCTCCCCATTCCACACCCAATATTTATACTGAAGGTTGCCCCGCCCTCAACTCTCTCCTGGCCCCCCACCCCCAGCCCTC
>SJYQ01018422.1:104474-119632 GCA_006410935.1 Redunca redunca
AGCAGCAGTGCTTGCTGTTAATTCTTTCCCATTTGCCTTCTATCTTCTAAAGATTTTTTAAAAATAACTTCTGGTCCACCAAGGGGCATGCTTCTTGTTGTCCAGTGCTATTATGAACTGTTTATTCCAATGACATGCAGGAACTTGGAGCAGAAAGATGTACGGGTGCTTGGCTTACCATTTGACCCAGCCTCCTTCTCTGGGATGCAAAGAGCAGAGACTCCAGTCACCTTGAGAAATGAGGACTCGCTGAAGAGCACGTGTATCCATGAGGTAGACAGGTGTCTCTGACTTGTGGCCAGGCTTCTCAGGATAATGGGCATCACACCTGGCTGCATCCCTAAGGGTCTGAAAAGCTCTTTAAGAACTGGAAAGCCATTGAGGAATCAAGTTCCCCATCAACCTTCAGCTGCAGAAATTGGAGGATGACAGCTCTGAGGCTTCACCATTCACTCGCTCTCTGCTTCTACTCCTGCTACCAAGCAATGAGTCCCTTTGCATCTTGACCTTAAATTTCTCAGAGATAAGATACGATTGATCTAGACAGTCACTGCTTTTTCTAAGACTTGTTTATTTATTTTTGGCTGTGCTGGGTCTTTGTCTTTGTTGCTTTGCGCGAGCTTTCTCTAGTTGTGAGAGCAGGGGCTACTCTCTAGTTGTAGAGCTCGGGTTTCTCATTGCAGTGGCTTCTCCTGTTGTGGAACACGGGCTCTACATGCACAGACTTCAGTAGCTGTGATGCATGGGCTCAGAAATTGCAGTTCTCAGGCTCTAGAGTCCTGGTTCAGTAGCTGTGGCACCCAGGCTAGTTGCCACATGGCACGTGGGATCTCCCTGGACCAGCAATCGATCCTCTGCACTGGCAAGCAGATTCTTAACCACTGGACCACCAGGGAAGCCCCAGACAGCCACTATTATTCCTGTTGCTAGAATACCTCAGTAGCCATAACCAACCCACAGGCTGACCACTCTGGTCCAACCACATGGTCCACACATGGAATCCCTTGATGTGGACCACAGTTGATGCCAGAAACTCTGAGACCCATGATGTCTCCCAAAGGATGGTTCCAGATCTAAAGGCTTGGGGCCTATGGGAGTGTCTGCATGCTTGTCAATAAGACCAACACTCTTTATATGAACCACCCAACTAGAAAGAAAACCACTCCTGCCTCCCATTGGATCCACATTCCCCAGAGAAAGCAGCTGGTCTACCAGCCTAGGCATCCATCTCCATGGGGAGGAATGAGAGGATGAGAGGGAAGATTTAGGGTCAGAAATACCAGAGGAATCACACCAGGAAGGATACTATACTGCTTCTGAAAACACACACACAGGGTGGCTCCCTGGTTCATAATGGTGCCCCCTTCTCTAGGAAGTACCCCAGTGCATAGTAGTGGGGTCCCCTTGGGCACAGATGGTCAACTGATAGAGGGCTGGGCACCTGACCCAAGCTGAACTAATCAAATTCACTCTCCCTTCCTGGGAATTTGAAAGTGAAAAGAAAACCCGTAACTAACCCAGACCTGGCCGTGGACTAAGCCCTAACCAGGTCAGAGATTGCTCTGCATGAAAATCTAAGCAGACACCACTGGTCAGAATCTCCTAAAAAAGACCTGATGGAGACTTCCCGTGGTTAAGAATCCACCACGTAATGTAGGGGACTGGAGTTCAATCCCTGGTCTGGAAACGAAGGTCCCACATGCTTCGGGGCAACTAAGCCTGCACACGGAAACTACTGAGCCCATGTGGCACACCTAGAGAATCCATGCACATCAACGAATGTATACTATCATGTAAGAAACAAGTCGCCAGTCTAGGTTCAATACAGGACACAGGATGCTTGGGGCTGGTGCACTGGGATGACCCAGAGAGATGATATGAGGAGGGTGGTGGGAGGGAGGTTCAGGATTGAGAACTCATGTACACCCGTGGCAGATTCATGTCAATGTATGGCAAAACCAATACAGTATTGTAAAGTAAAAAATAAATAAATAATAAAGAGGAAAAAAAAAAAAACAACAAAGAAAGATCCCACATGATACAGCCAAGATCCCACATGCCACAACTAAGACCCAACACAGCCAAATAAATAAATATTCCTGCTTATGACTCACCCCTTCCTGCTTATCACTCATCTGTGGCTTCCCATAACCCCCCAGATAAGGCCTAACCTCCTGACATGGTGTTCCAGGCCCTACCTGATCTCACCTCAGACCACTTCCAGTCCCCTCATTGCATCAGGCTTCACCAATGAAGAAAGAGAATTTCTTTCTCATGGAGATGATTTCTCCCAAGTTCTCTTGGGCCTCCATTTAAACCCTTCTGTAGGGGAAATGATAGCTTTATTTCTTCAGAGTCTGTCATTTCATACAGTGGGGGGGGGGGGGGCTTATAATTACATATTGCAAATTGAAGCTGTTATTAATCAAAGCATCCCTGAAAATATCAAAAAAAAATGTAATGTGACATCTCAGCACTCCTCTCCCGCTGGCCCCCGTGAGCATCCAAAAGGAAGCTGACCTTTTCCGCCGCCGAATTATAAATGTCAGAATTGCATGGCGCCATCCCTCAATTACTGTCACCTTGAAAGGGAAGAACGCTGGAGGCCTCACACTTAAGTATTTTCAGTCACAGATATATTTCAAACACTCTGTCTCCTTAGAGAGGAGTGCTGGGTTCTGAAAAGCTGGTGTCACCCCCAATGTGGTTTCCACACCATGTGCAGTGACCCAGAAAGTCAGCAACTTAAAAGATAATTTGGGGATTGATCAGAACTGCATATCTGATCTCCTCCTGTTCCAACAAACTAAAGATTTAATTTTTCTTCAAATGCCATTTCCAGAAGGACAAAGATGCCTATCTCGTAAATACAGATAATTGTAGTTTGCTTTTCCTTTTACTTAAATCATGTTTTTATTCTGCAGCTTTAAATAAGAAATTGAAAAAAAAACTCTTTCTGATCATGTATCTATTCTTCATTCAAGGTCTCCATCCAATCAGACAGAAAGGGCTGAGTCCAATAAGAAGAGAAAAGCAATTCCATGTTCTAGGCTGATGCGATGCTATGGTATTTATAGTACAAAATGTTAAATTAGCATCTTCACATGTTACGATATAATTTCTTCCTCTGTTTCCTGTAACCTGTATTTACAGTGGGGAATTTTTTTTCCTTCTGCACTAAATTAACAACGTATAATATTGGATTTTAGTTATTACAAAACATGGGCCATCAATATCATTCTCTCTCTTTTTTTCACTGAACACCCTGGGTCTGATTCAAGTAGGGAAGTCTGGCCCCATCACAAATATGAGAGTTATGAATTCAGTGTGCTTTGCCAGGGAGCTTTGCTTCACTGAGTCTGTTCCCTGCAGACATCCTGTCTGCTTCCAGGTTCAATGGCGCCTTGTGGTCATTAGGGTGGTTGGAGCCAAGGGCAGCCTGTCCCACAAGCCTCACCAGCTGGTGGCTGGCCTATATACTGGCCCATCACACTCGAACATGTGGCAGAACTTGTCCCCTCCTTGGGAATCCAGTGTCTCTGATTCTTCACCCCCACTCCAGAAAGTGGGGCACAGGTGTAGCTGGATGGGAGGATGTTTTTTCTAGGTGAAGCAGTCACTGATCCTAAACCAACATTTCAAAGGCAGTATGTTGATGCACCAATTGTCCAGAGTGCAATAAAAAGACAAACTTGACAGGAAACAAGACTGTGAGGTGGGCAGAAGTCCTGGTTTACCTAGGACTGGGGAATTTCTCAGGACTAAAATCAGGATTCTCCCAGGTGAACCAGGATGGTCAGTCACCTCAGAAGATGATACTCTTTCTATGCACCTCTCTTTAGTCCCACTCACCTAGGTGTTAGAACCTGGCCAAGCCTTTGAGTGGGGAGGCCAGGAGAATGCCCAGGACCTACTGTGGGCACATCAGTGGCACCCCTGGGAAGACAGGTTTCGATGGGACACCCACATTGCCCCAAGAGGGGCTTTAGGATAGGATCACTAGGCACATTGTGCCTATAGAGGTTTCACCAGAGCCTGCTCCAAAATTCAGCAGGGAGCCAAGCCTGGGTCAGGCTCAGAGACCAGCAAAGCCAGAATTTGGAAGGCAGGGCTGGTTCTTGCATCTCTTCTGGGGCTTGGCCCCAACTTATGGCCTTGACTATAACTGGAGGTTACTTTCATCCTCGCCCAACTCCGTGTGACTCTGGATCCCCCACTCTCTTCCTGATTATTTCACTATTTCACTCTTGTGCTCAAAAGCCCTCCAGCAGCTCCCTGTCTCTCTCTTTAAAAAAAAAAATTATTTACTCGGCTGCGCTGGGCCTTAGTTGCAGCATGAAGTATCTTTAGTTGTAGCATGTGAACTCTTAGTTGCAACATGTAGGATCTCGTTTCCCGACTAAGGATCTAACCTGGGCCCCTGCATTGGGAACATGGAGTCCGATCCACTGGACCACCAGGGCAGTCCCTCCCCATCTCCCTTAGAATAGAAGCCAAGGTTCTCATGGTACCTGTAGGGCCCAACTGCCTCTCCAGCCTCATCTTCCTCACTCCCTCTGTTGCAGACCAGCTGGCCTCCTGGTTTCTTGAGCATGCCACATACCTGTCTAAGGACCTCCGCAGGTGCTATGCCCCCTACATAATGGTCTCCCAGGTCCCCCCACAACTGGTTCCCTCACCAGCTCAGGCCTCCCTTATTTTAAATCACATTGCCTCCCACCCGCCCTAGTGTTCCCCACCCCATCCCCTGCTTTATTTATCTTTAAGGCATTCATCACCTTCACCATCTAATACTAGATACCGGTTTTCTCCTTCCACTCAACTGCAAACTCAGCTAGGGCAGAGATGACTTCAAACTTTTTGGTTTTCATGTTTAACTCATTTCTATTTTATTTTTCTGACATTTCAGTATGGAAATTTTCAGACAAGGAAAGTTGAAAAAAATTGCACAATAAGCTCTCATATACCCACCACCCAGATTTACAGCCGTTAACATTTTGCAACATTTGCTTTAGCACATGTCTAATCATCACTCCATCTTTCTCTTTATCCAGCCATCATGCCATCTTTTTTTCTGTTGCACTTTAAAGTAACTTGCAGACTTTAGTACCCTTCAACCCTAAACATTCAGAATGCATGTCAGCAACCAGAATTCAGTATTTATGTGCAATCCTTTTGTATTTTTGGTAGCAAAGTTTACATAGAGTGACATGCATAAATGTCAAGAGTATCATTCAACAAGATTTTACAAACACATATACCTCTATAACCCAAACTTTTACTAAGATACAGAATATTACCTCCCCCCAGAAAGTTCTCTCATGACCCCCCACTTTTTTTTTTTTTGCCAATCTCCAAAGAGCAGGGGGTTTTGATCAGTTCTGTTCACTTGCTGTGGGTCCCTGATCCTTAGAAAGTTCTCTGGCACATAACAGGTGCTCAATAAATATTCACAGGAAGAATAAATGAATGCAAGGGTGAGAGTCATAGGAACTGAGCTCTTGTTCCCTAAGTCCAGACAGGGAATGAAAAGTTGGTTTCACATGAGTCTAAAGAAAATTCCTGAGAGACTACCCAGCTCTGAGTATAGAAGCCAGATGAGACTGCATCTCTGGATGGCTCCGCAGGAACCTCCCCCTCCCCACCTGCCCCCATGTGCCTGGGCAACAGTTCAGCTTCCCAACCAGCCCATTTCAGGGAATCCACAAGTGCTGGAGTGCATGACACACCCAACACGGTATAAAGATGAGAAGGCATCTTTGGAGGGGGGTTACCACTGTCTCCAATGACCATCAGCCCTACCATCCACCTAAAATATAAACCACCATCATTTTCATATTTTTGAGGTGGATAGATGATATTTTCTCAGTCTTATACAAAGCGTGAATTAAAAACATTTGGAAAATTATTTTTAATGATCTCAATTATATATTAATGATTTTAAGCATGTCTGTTCTGCAAAGAAACCCATAAGATCAGTTCCAGCATGACCTTCCCATCAGAGAGGCAGGAGGCACCACCAATAGCAGTGAATAGGATGTGGCTAAACAGCAAACTTTATTCCTCTACACACACACACACACGTTGCTCCCCTAGAAGAGCAAATTCACTGTGCTAAACAGGAGGACACTGTGTCACATGTCTGTGGATTCAGTAAGAAACTGGAGCAGGACAAAGTCCCTTCGATCACAGCTAAAATCCAGGTCAGACAAACTCAGACCCAGAACAGAATCAAGGAATGTTCAGGCAGAGGCGACGCAGACCACTAAGGACCAGGAAAGTGAAGAGAAGTGGTCCAGGGGTAAAAGGGGAGGGCTTGAGAGGCAGAGGGACACCGCTGCGCTGCCCTGATGAAAGCAGAGATGCTGAACAGTGGAAACACAGTCGATGCAAACTGTACCTGGAGCCTTAACTTGAAACCATCACTGACATACTAAGACTTTCAATTCAGTTCAATTCAGCAAACATTGATGGGGCATGTACCCCATGCCAGGTGCTGGAGGCATCCCAGCAAGATACAAGTGACTGTCTCCAGCCTCCAGCAGCTCCTGGTGGAGGCCACAAGGCAACGGTGCAGTGGGGCTGGGCTCGGATGCATGCAGTACACAGGGGTGCCTGCTGCCTTCACGGGGCAGCCTGGAGTGGGGCACAGGGAAGAGGATTAGCAAACCCAGTGGTACCTGGGTGCCTGTCATGGGCCTGAAGAGCCCCCTTTCTCAGGAAGGCGTTCTCCTGACTCCTTATTGACCATGGCAGACGTCATGCTCTATGACTTGTAGCCAAATTTATGGAAGAGGGATGCTAACTGTCAAGTAAACTTCTTCCTTGTGTGGATCTGGTGCTTCCATCCATCTCTAGTCACCCTTTTGTCCTCCAGGTCAGTGTCAGGCTGGGTGGGCAGGGTGGGCCCTTGAGACAGTAGGCTGCCGGACTGTGACAGGGAGCAGGCAGAATGTATCAGAATTTCTTGGAGGGAGGAGATATGATTAGGGTGGCAAAGAGTGATTGTAACAGGTATCCTCCAAGAGCCCTCTCTTTGAAACCTCTTCCCAGGAGCAAGGTGGGGGGCATCTCCAGCCCCCGAGACCAGTGGAGGAAGTTCTTCTGCATGTGTTCAAATCTGTGGACCAGCAACAAACAGGGGATGGGAAGCCGTGGGTTGCAGTCACCTCGTGTCCTTTCTTCCCATCCAGGGCTGCCCCCTTGGTCCACAGCCTTATCTCCTCTCTTAGACAGTAGTCCTCACCTCCTGCCTCTTCTCCCACTGCTTTCTCCCCACACTCCCAGAGGGATGGAACCAGCTCACTGATCAGATGGGGTCAGTACAGGCCTGGAAAACATAAGGGTTCTGCCTTGCTTGTTGGAGACACCCCCAGTCCCTCTGTTTGGCCATCACTGTCCTCTATGGCACAACTCCACTACCAGTTCTAATGCTTCCGAGCCCTTCCACACCTGGCCTCTCTCTCCTAAGCCAGACTCCAGCCCCTATGTTCTCAGGATTTCTTACAGCCACCCTATCCAGACTCTCCTCTCTCATCTCCACCTTTCCAGATTCTACCCGGCCCTCAGAGGCCACCTCCTCCTAGAAGCTTACCTAGATTCTGTCTCTATGCAAGCTGGACTAACTTCCCTCCTTCTTGGCAAGGACTCATCACGCTTTCCTCTTGTACAGCAGTGGTCTGTTCACAGGATTTCTCTTTCTCGTTGGATCCTTGATATTGTTCCACACTCAATACGTCATACAGGGACTTGGTACGTAAACGCTTGCTGTTTAAATAAACCTTTATTGTCATTGTTGTTGTTGGGGCTGATGCTACTGATGCTGGCTGAATTCTCCTGGCTTAACCTTCCCGGAGGAGCGACCTGGTCTGAAAGCCACCCCATTGAGTGTCAGGGGAAGGACACAGGGGTGAATGAAAGCAGCAGGTAGGAGTCCCACAGGGCAGACCACCCCTACCCCTCCAGGCAGCATCCTGGCCAAAGCCCCCAGGGAAGGTGCCTCCTCCTGGACAGAGCCAGAGCCGGAGTTCCCACCCCAGTGACACAGAGTCTACACCCCACAAGACCGCCACAGCCAGCTGTCCTCAGAGTCCCCACTGTTGGCTCCCTGATCGTCCGTGTCTATCTGACCTCTCCTTCTCAGGCACTCTGGTGCTGGGGCTCAGATCACATCACATGGTTGGCAGTTCTGTGTGACTAATGCTTCCATGAGTAAGTCTGGTTTTCTCCACTGGCTCCATAAAGCCAGGATCAGTCTGTTTGTTAGTGTTCTTGACTTCCTCCTGAGTGCTGGGGACAGGGGACGGGGCCTAAAAATAGTTTTCCATCTTTTAGATACCACATTAGATTTTATTTTTGCTAATGACAGCAGGCTAAGAAGAAAAGGGCAGAGGTGTGCATGTTCTGTGGATGATGCATTTGGGCCAAGGCAAGACCAAAGACATCCCTTCCATGGAGTTGTAACCGAGGTGGGTGGAAAATAGCTCCTGCAAGCCTGCCAGGCTCTCGAGGACTGCACCACTTGCTCAGCCCATGCTCATGGGCAACGTGGTGATTTAGGTTTGATAAAATGACATCCCATTAAATTAATGCTGTTAATTTGAATTTTATTGATTTTGTAGTTTGCCATTCTATAATTTGTCCATTTGTTTTGCTTTTATAGTCATATGAGAGCCATAAGCAGAAGGCTTTTACTCTAGCCTTCATGTCAGTACATATTTAAGTAACATTATAATAGAAATTACTTGACTCAACAAAAGTGGGGGAAGGGTTCTTTGAAGATATTTCCCTTTTAAAAGGGGATTCAAGCATTGCTTGAATTTGAGAAATATTTTATTTGATGTCTCTAAATCCCTCCCAACTCTGCAACTTCTTCATGTGAAATCTGGGGCGGGGGCGGATTTTCTCAAGAGGCACCTCTACGCCCACGTGCAAATTCAGAGATTACAAAGGAGCCTGTAGTGGATTGTGGGAGGCAGGGAATGCTGCTGTCTGAATCCTCCAACCAGAAACATCCAGGCCCCAGCTTCTGCCCAGTGACAAATGGTTGGCACAACACCATCTGGAAACTTGAGAGAGGGGGGCCATTTTGAGGACATCTTTGTGTCCAGCACTCTGGGAAAAGATGAGACATGAAATTTCACAGGATAGACCCCTTCCTGCAGAGAAGTCGCCCCTAAAGGATTGATCCTGGAGGGGGCCCGATGGCAAAAAGGCAACCGTGCCAAGAGATAGTTTTTTTCTTTCTGCCTCCCCCCATAAGATATGGAGACACTGTGAAGTTATTAAATCTCTAAGCAGTGCAGACAGTTCACAAGCAAATACCCACATCTCTTTTATGTACACTTTGCTATATTTTTATATTCTAATTGGCATATAGGGCAGAGTGCAAAGCCAACAGGAAAATCACAGCAAATTATAAACACTATTGTAAGCTGCAAGCCTAGAAAGTCAGGTGAGGTCGAGTTATAAAGCCCACCCAAGAATCTGGTTCCCACACAGCCTCATCTCTGGCTGCTCCCAACTCACACCTGACATTCCCGCTCCAGTGTCTTGCTCACTGTGGGGCTTTTGTGCTGCTGACTTTTAGGTGCAACACTTTCCCCGACTCCCTGTGGACTGGATGGATTGTTTGTCCTCTTGTACCCGGCTGAGATGTTCCTCCTCCAGGAAGCCTTCCCTGATCCACCAAAACAGGGGTTAATTAACACCCCTTCTCCATGCCTCACTTCATCCTGCATGTGCACCTACCCAGCAGCCACCACATAATGGCGCCATGTGGTCTGAATATCTGTCTCCCCGCTAGACTGCAGGCTCCTGAGGGCAGGCCTCAGGCCCTTGATATTCCCAGGGCTGAGCAAAATGTCAGTCCACAGAAGTACTCTGTTCAGGGTTTTGAATGGGTGGATGAATGAGGTATCAGAGGAAACCCTCTATCACTAGAGAAGGAGAGCAGCCGTGACCCTATGGTGGCCACTGGCCCCTCCCTTCCCCACCTTGTCTCCCTGACTCCTGACTGCTGGGCCCTCTCAGCTGTGGGTTTTGGTTCCTCATTCCATGAGCAAGCGGAAACCTCAGGCGTCAGGCAGTAAAGCAGGTTCACTCTCCTGACCTGTTCAGATCTCCTGTCACAGACGCCAGAGCCTCCCCATCGAAATAAGCCAAGATCCAGAGCCAACCACTGAGCCCCCACCTCCACCATGGGCTCTCGATGGACCTGAATGGAAGCTGGAGGGGGCCAGGGAGGAGGATCTGGGGCCTGGGTCCACTGCCAAGTGCCTGTTTGTAGAGGTGGTCTTCTTGGTTCCTTCTCTGATCACTACCCATTTATAACCCAGCTTCTCAGGGCCTAAACATGGTTTTGTCAGCCCCAGCTTTTCCAGGACCCCTCTTGCAGAACCTGGCAGATCTAGACAGGGTCAGCTGGGATGGCTGCACCTGATACTACATCACCTCCCTACTCCACCTACCACCTCCGGCATCTTGGGATCTTACCTGGTGAGATAATAAATTCCTCCATCTCTCTGCTACCAGGCACTATGAGGCTAGCTGAACCCCAAAGATCAATCCTTAAGGCTATTGGTCAGCAAAGCCCATTCCACCCAGGGGTCAGGTGGAAGGCAGATCTCTCTCCTCCCTGCTGTCATTCTGTGTGTGCCCAGTCTTGTTTCCCAGGTCCCAATCTATGACAGTGTAGCTAACCTTCAATTCAAACTATAAAAGTTGGTTTGTCTCTGCCTCCACCATTCTACTAGAAAATGAACCATAATTTGAAACACACAGTAAAATGTAATCTTTCCTTTTCAACACTCGAGCTCCTTCATTTTCAAAGAAAGCCAACGGCTGGCGGCGGATCAGATTTTGTTTTTTGCCAGTTATACATTTTGCCTCAAAAGCTGCCTAGAGTACAGAAAAGAAGTGAGGGCATTCACACTCTGAAGATGAATCATCTTCAAAGCTGGCAACAGAACACCCCCCTCCATGTTCATAACCCCAGTCTTGAGACAAACGCTCTAGTCATTAACCGAGAGCTTATACGACAGGCTAAAGTTATGACTAGCGTTTGTTCACTGCAGTAAAGAATGTCCTCTATTAATGACAACAGCTGTCGGTTTAATAACCCCAGAAAAGATCATTAAATTCCTTCACATTTCCCAGAAACAGATGGAAGAATTTCAGAAAGGTTCAAACATATGGGAAAACATATTGGATTGCAGCAGCTCCAAAGAGTGGCCAGAAATCCGATATTCTGATGGGCTGTTCCACACACAATCCCCTGTGGGCACCCAGTGGGAGCAGGCGCGCTCCATGGGAACATGGTGAGGACTGGTGTCAAAACAGGCAAGCCCTGGGTGTGCTAGGCTGGACTGGAAAGATGGATGCCTGAGCTGGCAGGTTCCTATTGAAGCCGAAGAGGGTAGCTCGAGTCTGCAGCCCTTGACCCCACGTTGCTGCTAGAAGTACCATCCACTGGCAGAGTATGACACATTCAGTCTCCCATCCATGCTCCCTCTGATCACTGCACACTTGCTCCAGTGCACACAGGTATATCTGGGTCAGCAACAGTCAGGCTAATGCACTTGCAGGTGAACTCCTGATACCTGGCATCAGCAAACTTACTCTGTTGCAGGGAGGGACTGCCCACATCAGAGCCCATCAGCTTGATCTCAAAGCCATTCTCTGAGTTCAGGGTCAAGTACCTGTGCACCTTTTGTATATCCAGGTGCAGGAGTGCATTTTTAGAGCTATGAGTCTGGTGTTCTAATGACTTGGCTCTGAATATGTTTGCTTTGAGAAGGAGAAGGAGCCATGTAGGGATTGTAGAGCTGTCAAAATATTATCTGCCCAGAAAGGCCGGAGGATCTGGTGGTTTTACTGGTGAAGTCTTTCAGACTTTCCTGAAAGCATTAATTCTCATTCTATATAAACTATTCTCACCATGTAAACAAATATGGAAAACAAAGTTTTTCATTCTACGGAGGAAGCATGGTCTCAATAACACTTAACATAGCATAAAAAGAAAGAAAACTAAAGACTGAGCTTGCTTAGGAAGGTAGATATAAATTCTTATGAAAATAGTGGCAAGACAAATTTAAAATTATACCAATGAATATATAGGGATAAACCAGGTTTGCAAGGATGATTTGATGTTACAAAAATAATTAACATAGGACACATATATAATCTTGGATAGAAATATTCAATATTGAAAAGATATCTATTTCTAGTCTATTTGATGCTCCCTAGTGGTTGAGTGGTTAGATTTGGCACTCTCTGTTTCTACTCTATTCAACTTGTACTCATCCCAAATTTATTTATTTATGTTATAGGTTGAATTGTATCCTGCCTAAAAAGATATGGTGAAGTCTTAACTTCAGAACCTCAGAATATGACCTTATTTGGAAATAGGGATGTTGAAGATATAATTAGTCAAGATGAGGTTACACTGGAGTAAGGCGGGTCCCTAATCCAATAAGACTAGTGTCCTTATAAGACAGCCCTGTGAAAACAGAGACACAATGGAAAGATGCCACGTGACAACAGAGGCAGAGGCTGGAGTCATGCAGCTGCAAGCTAAGGAACACCAGAGATTGCCAGCAAACCACCAGAAGCCAGGAAGAGGCAAAGAAGGACCCTATAGGTTTTAGAGGGAGCACAGGCCTGCTGATACACTAATTTCAGACTTCTAACATCTAGAACAGTAGGACAATAAATTTCTGTTGGTTTAAACCACCCAGTTCCTGGTACTTTGTTACAGCAGCCCTAGAAAGACCATTCAGTTGGTTTAAATTAGGACTCAGCAAACTACAGCTTGCAGGCCAAATCCAGCCCACAGCTTGTTTTTCTACAGCCCATAAGCTGTGGTTTTTATATTTTACATCTGTGAAAAAAATGTAAAAAATAATAAAAAGGAGGAGGAAGAACTATAGGCTACATGTAGCCCACAAATACCTAAAATATTTTGTATTTGACCCATTACCAAAAAGAAAAAAAAAAGTGCTGACTCCTAGTTTAACACAACCCTAATAAAATTTCCCAATGAATAAACTTAAGCTTATCTGGAAGAAGAAACCAGTGAAATTCTTAGCTAAGAAAACTTTGGGTGAAAAAGAGGAAGGAAAGATTGCACTCAGATATTTAAATACCTAAAGTATATAAATCTGGGACTTCCCTGGTGGTCCAATGGCTAAGACTCTGCATTCCCAATGCAGGTGGCCCAGGTCCCACCTCTGGTCAGGGAACGAGATCCTGCATCCCACAGCTAAAGATCCTACATGCCTCAACTAAGACCCAACGCAGCCGAATAAATAAATAACAAGTTAAATATATATTTTAAAAGCATATAAATCTATAATAACTAAAATAGGGAAAATACTGGTATACAGATTAATGAAATAGGATATATAAACCTTAAATGGGCCTATTTGGTAACAAGAAGAGATTAATATATACTATGGGAAATATGAGAAGCTTATTTACAGGAATACATACAATTTTTAAATATTAGGGATAACTGGGAAAGGGGAGAAATTATTAGATCATCACATCACACTAACCAACAGAATAAGTCCAAGACTAATTTTTAAAATGAAATATAAAAAAGGAAACTGACAAAGAATAAAAGTCTGGAGGAGAATATTCACAAATATTTAACTGATTACTGAACAGGGAAGAATTTTCCAAGCATAAAACAATGGGGAAAACAGTAAAAGAAGAGAGCTTTAGATTTCATGACAACATTTCAAACTTCTGTACCTCAAAAGAATCATAAACAAAACTGAAAAGCAAATGACAAGCTGAGAAAAATATTTGACAACATCATGACAGAAAAAGGATTAATAACCTTCATATATAAAGAAAGATCAATAAGAAAAATACAAACACTCTGATAGAAAAACAGGCATCAGGCCCTCACAATTCACAGAGGACATATAATTGGCTAGGGAACACAGGAAAAGAGTCTATTTCTCCAGTAATTAAAAAATGCACATTTTAAAATGAGATCCCAAGTCTATCAAATTGGCAAAAATGTAAAAAGGTCCAAATACTCAGTGTTGTATAGACTACAATTAAGGACTTTTCCACACTAACAGTGGATGTCAATTGTGCAGCCTTTCTGGGCTGCAGTTTCACAATCTAGACTGTTAGCTGCAGCCTATGCTTCTGTAATGAAAATGAGGTCAGATGCAACTGGCAGAAAAAGTAAGGATGTGAATAGAAGCCAGAGGTTGCATTGATTCATATGCAATTGCTCCCCAAAGGTTATGTTTTAAGCCACCAAGAACCAGCAGCTGAACCCAAAAGGATGCTCTCACAGCTGAGCTCAGGAAGCCCTAGTGGGATGTAGTTCATGGCCGCTCAACCGTGTCTTCCTCATGGCTGGATTTGGCTGCTTGTTGTGCTTTGAAAGTGCTTATTACATGGTGATTCTGTGTCTTTATACATTTTGTCCTTGTCACGGCAATTTATCATCCCCTATCCTTCCTTACACCCCTTTCCAGCCAGCAAATTTTCGAGCAACACCATTGTAGCTCTATTTATTGGATACTTAATTAATTTTTAAATAGCATTTTTATTAGGATTGTTATTGTTTATTAGTGTTGCAGTTACAGCATAGCATAAATCTTGAGTGATCTGCCTTAACCATGGTTTTCCCAGAAGTCATGTCATTTTTAGTGCACAGTTCTGCAGAACGCAGTATTGCTTGGCATTTGATGTGACATATGTACATATAAATATGTATCATATGATTGTAGAACAACATTGTGTGATTATCAAAAGTCTCAAAAAATTAAGTGGTAACTCCACTCACAGCAATATATGCACAGGGAAAAAAATCAGAGCTACACATAAAAATTTATGTACAAGGGGGTCCCTCAAGGAATTATTTGCAAGGCTGAAAAATTCAGAAAGCATTCAAATGCAGAATATTTGATTAATACCTGATATTCCATCTATACAAAGGAACCATTCGAAATACACATTCCATTTACACATGAGCTGTTCGAAATAATCTTTTCAAAGAACACTTGGAGAGATACAATATTTTGTAATAGATCAAATGGGGAAAAAACAGTCTATAAAATAATGGCATAGACTATCATCCAATTTTATAACATAAATTTAAATTTTACAATAGAAATTAATAAACTATGTAT
>SJYQ01018422.1:119678-130367 GCA_006410935.1 Redunca redunca
AAAAAAAAAAAGGAAAGAAAAATGAACATTGTTTTTAAGTAAGTAAAAACTTAATGGATGTTTTAAGCTAAAGGAAGGTAGCAGGGGAAGGACAGAGAGAAAGGAGAGAAGGAACGGGGATGGGGAGAATGAGACCACCCAAAGTTTGAATCCTGAGTCCACCTTCAAAGAGACCCAGAGAAGGATAGAAGGAGCCTCCTCCCCAGGTCTATGAAGATCCTCAGGTACTACAGGGTCTATGCTCACTTTCTGAACCAGCAACACCTGATTCTTCAGAACACCCCCCCCCAAACACCGTCCATTGCCCCAGGCCACAGGCTGGACTCTGACCCCCAGACTCACTCACTCACCAGGTTCCCGGGCCCTTATGTCAAGCCCTAAGCTCTCAAAGCTTCAGCTCAGCTGCAGGTCCACAGCCAAGATTGTCCTCGTCCCTGC
This sequence comes from Redunca redunca, assembly GCA_006410935.1. Lineage (NCBI taxonomy): Eukaryota > Metazoa > Chordata > Mammalia > Artiodactyla > Bovidae > Redunca > Redunca redunca. Next base: position 120,117 of record SJYQ01018422.1, read on the forward strand.
CATTCCCTAGAATCCAGGTGATCAGGGCCAGGCCCTGTATGAGTCACTAAAGGACCCCCAAACTGAACTCCTGCTGTCCACCCTCGGCCCGGTGGGAACGAGTGCTTCTCTGTCACTGGCCCTGGTGGGGTGCTGGTGCAGCCCCTAGAGAGACACAACACTACGGACAAGAGTCACCAGACCTGAAACTGCCTTGTGACCTGACGGATGGCTCCGTGGTCATTCAGGTGGACTCTGTTCCCCTATGGAAAGGAGACTGAGACCAGGTATCCCCACCCCACACTCGTGCATTGGCACTACCGAGCCCAAGAGGGGAAAGAAATAGGACACCTGGATTGACAAAGTTCATGGTAGCTTCCCAAATGGTCCTGGTGGTAAACAACCTGCCTCCCAATGCAGCAGACGCAAGAGACACGAGTTCAGTCCCTGGGTCGGGAAGATCCTGGAGAAGGAAACAGCAACTCACTCCAGTATTCTTGCCTGGAAAATTCCGGGAACAGAGGAGCCTGGAGGGAATAGTTCCATGGGGTCCCAAATAGTCAGACAGGACTCACTGGGCACACACACATACACGCACACAGTGGTTTTAATCAGAAATTAACTTGAGTTGATAACGAATAATCTGATGGTTTTTTTCCAATGTCAGCACCGATCTGATTTCCATGAAGGACTCTCCCGAGTAAAAACTACTAAGTGGTTGGATAATTTTTTTTTAATCTATTTAAATGCATTACTGAGCTGGCACAAAAGTAAGAAATCTACAAAGCCCTAAAACAAAGGGAAATAAGAAGTCTGAAAAGAAAATGAGTGTTAAAGTCGGCTTTCTCCCTGAGGGTTTCTGCTAAACCCCAGAGGCTTTGAAGTTCTTCACTGAAGACCACAGGAGGTTGGAGGGCATGGGAGATAAAACCCAAGCACAGCCCAAGGCAGGAGTTCTGATTTGAAATCCCTACTTAATGCTGAGATCCCAAAGGGCTACACACTCAGAAAGTGAATGAGAAATAAGGCAGGATTTCCACAAAGAGACAACAAGGAAACTCATCTCTCTTGACCCTGGTACTCGTTAAAGGGAAAAAACTTCTTGTAAACACAAGTTACCTCTTTCACAACTTTGAGATCCAAACTTACACTACCTAAAAAAATAAAAAAAATTATATTACCTGTGAGGTCTCAAAAACCTCAAGGAATGATTTGCTGCTGCTAAGTCGCTTTAGTTGTGTCCGACTCTGTGCGACCCCATAGACTGCAGCCCACTAGGCTCCCCAGTCCCTGGGATTCTCCAGGCAAGAACACTGGAGTGGGTCGCCATTTCCTTCTCCAATGCGTGAAAGTGAAAAGTGAAAGGGAAGTGGCTCAGTCGTGTCTGAGCGACCCCATGGACTGCAGCCCACCAGGCTCCGCCATCCATAGGATTTTCCAGGCAAGAGTACTAGAGTGGGATGCCATTGCCTTCTCCAAGGAATGATTTTAGGCACTGTCAAAGCCTAAAAGATAGCCTCTCTGGAGAAACTTATCAAATGAAGACTCAAGAATCCTCACAAATAAATGTTGATGGACAGTTGGAGTCCACTTGGATAGGACCTTTGCCTTGTGGAGCTTATTTATATCAGGGACCCCTGACATAGATATTAAACCTATATACAAAAAATTACATTCAAAAACTGGACAGTGTGGGAAGCACCAAAAAGGAACTAAATATTGGAGAGAAAAATGTGGAGATCCAATTAGAGAAGGTGATATGGGAAGTCACATATAAACTCAAACTCTAAAAGAGAGAGCCTACTGCCCCCAGTACCAGAGCAAACTCCACAGAAGTAAGGTGGCCAGACTTTTTTAAATTACAGAATGCCCAATGAATGAATTTCATATCAACAATAAGCAGTTTTCTAGGATAAATGTGCCCCACGCGCTGTTAGTGACATACTTATTTTACAAGAATTATTTGGTTTTCATGTGAAATTCAAAGTTCATTGGGCATCCTGTATTTTACCTGACCATCCCATAGAGGAGAAATCTGATTGGTCCTGCTAGAGTCACATGCCCTCCGTCTGAACCAATCCCTGTGGGCAGAGTGTACAGGAAACACTGGGATTGACATTTCCACCAGAACTCCTTGGGAAGGAGGAAGAGAGTTCCCCAGAGAGGATAGGTCTTAGGCAGATTAAAAACAAGACACACCTCCTCCACTAAAGGATGATGGTAGGAGTGGGGGTGACGTTATACGTTTATCATGATCTTACTTGCCTCCCTCTTTTTCCGTCACCAGATTTCCCCCAGATACCTGGTGGTCCTGGTCATGCTAAGTCCATCTGGTACGATGAGTCTGAGAACGACACAACAGATGAGGTGTTGGTACCTAATAACCAGTATCTTTGATGGTGATTATCCACAGGTTTCTCATTTCCCAAGGCTCAGGTGTAGCCCACCCCCTCCAGGAAGCATTCCTTGACCATCAAGCCCAGCACTTCGACTTCTCCCTCTCTTGGCTCTGAGAGCCCTTGCTGTCCATTCCCACCAATCTAACACCAAACTCCTTCACTCTCTCTTGAGGACACTGATTCCTCTCCGTGAGCTGCTACTGTCTCTGTTAATGCCCAGAAAATTCTCTGAGGGCAGAGGTACCTCCCCGCCTTCTCCTGCCTCCCCCACAGAGCAGGGCTGGGCACACGGAAGGTGCTTCAGGAAGGCAGATAGGATGGAGCCAGCACTAAGAGCTGGAAGTTTGGCTTTTACGGCAAAGACAGTAGGGAGCCAGTGAAGGTTCTGGAGGAAGGGAGATGATAGAATGGGTCATTGGGATGAGGCACTGAGCAGCGGACCCACAATATTCCTGGTCTGTTTCCTTCCTTCTTTCCCAACTGAGGCCACTGGCAGAGTGATGAATGTGCCAGAAGCTGCACATTATTAATCACCTTAAAAGCAAACATTCATCTTGGTGCAGGATTTTAACTTTTCTCCTCTAATAACAGATTAAAGCACCCGGATATTAATGGGCCAGATAATTTACGTTTTGCTTAAGCAGAAAAAACAAACCATCAGGCCCTCGTGGCAACACCACTTTCCGACAGATTGAGAGATAGGATGAATAAATTGCTGTAACTAAACATGCACGTATGCACGCTCACCACCGATACATGACAGCTTGCAAACATGTTGTAACAAGCGCAATATGAGTTCTGTACACAAACAATTACCCGTTCCCCCTAAAGGGTTTCCTGCTCATCCTCGCCTCCTCAATCACTCAGGGCAATTAAGCCACAAATTTCTGGGCAGCACTCCCCTCTGCTCCCGTTCCCAAACTGTGACGTCAGCCCTGAATAAACCAGTCCCAAAAGGAAACAATTCATGGGGGTTCCAGCACAGCCAAGAGACAGCAAGATGGCCATGGCCGTTCCCTTCTCCTCCGACCTGCTCTTCTCACAGGGATGTTGGGAAAAAAAGAGAGAAGGTTTCCTGAAATAAGAAGCCAAAGGAAAACTGCATCTGGATCCTCTCTGTTTAAATACCCGTAAGAAGTCAGCCATGGTGGACTCTCTCAGGTTCCAGCCCATGGCTGAAATAGTGTAATAGACCATGCCCTGGAGAGGAAACAAGAGACCCGAATACTTACTCCTGCATTGGCACCAACTTATGGTATGGCCTTCACCAACTCCCTGTCCTTCTGTGGTCTTCAGGTCCCCCATCTGAACCATGAACGCTTGGTGCTGATAATGCTAAACTCTGCCACTTTGTGGCAACAGAATTTTAACAACTCCTGGACTCCAACAATCACACAGAACATCATCTATTAGAGGTGAACAGATCACTGCCCACTGAGCATGCTCAGTCCCCAGGTGAACTGCTCATTGAGCATAATCAGTGCCAAGGCAATCAAGTCCCTCATCTAAGCCACTGGGGTGGACCCTGCCTCACTGAGTATGCTCAGCTCTAAAGGAAATGGGAGCTGGGCTTGCTTAATCACAGGGCAATAAGGCAATACCTTGCCTCCTGATGAAAGCTTACCCTCTCCCCTTGAGCTCCCCAGAAATAGGATAGACATACAGTGGGTCTGTAGCAAGTAGGTGAATTAAACAAACCAAGCAATCTTAGCCAAGGCTCACTCTGTTCATCTGCTGGTTTAGATCAACTTATTGTGACATGTATGAATCTTGAATAAGAGTGTTTACACCAAAACTCAGTTCCCTGCTAATAAATCATCAGCAAATCCCACCAAAACAGAGCATGTCCTAATCTATCCTCACACTCATCATACCTGTAAGAATACAGATTTGATCAATACTATCCACTAACTTGAGGCTTCCCCGGTGGCTCAGTGGTAAAGAATCTACTGCAAAGCAGGAAACCCCAGTTCAGTTCCTAGGTTGGGAAGATCCCCTGGAGAAGAGATAAGCTACCCACTCCAGTATTCTTGGGCTTCCTGGTGGCTCAGTCAGTAAGAATCTGCCTGCAATGAGGGAGTCCTGGGTTCAGTCCCTGGGTTGGGAAGATCCCCTGGAGGAAGGCATGGCAACCACTCCAGTATTTTTGCCTGCAGAATCCCCAGGGACAGAGGGGCCTGGCGGGCTATAGTCCATAAGGTCGCAAAGAGTCAGACACGACTGAGTGACTAAGTACAGCACAGCATCCACCAACTTGGGGCGTCCTCGGTGGCTCAACGGTAGAGAATCCACCCGCAATGCAGGAGATGCAGAAGACGCAGGTTGGATCCCTGGGTTGAGAAGATCACCTGAAAGAGGGTACGGCAAGCCACTCCAGTATTCTTGCCTGGAAAATCCCATGGACAGAGGAGCCCGGCGGGCTACAGTCCATGGAGTCACAAAGAATCAGACATGCCTGAAGTGACTGAACATGCACGCACACATCCACCAATTTGACCTCACTGACATTTAGAGATCACTCTGTCTAACAACAGAATTCACATTCAAGTATACAGGAAATATCCACTGAGACAGGCCACATACTTGGTCATAAAGCACGTCTCAAATATTTTTTTAAGATTGAAAGCCTAAGCTTATTCTCTGATGTGATGAAATTGAATTTAAAAGTAATAACAGTAAGCCATCTAGAAAATCACCAAATGTAAATTAAACAAAACACTTTTAAATAACCCAAAGGTCAATGAAAAAATAACAAGGCAAATTGGAAAATATTTCAAACTGAATGATAATGAGAGTAAAACTCATCAGAATTAGGGGGACAGAGTGAAAGCAGAGGTTAAAAGAAAAGTCAGACCTTTAAATGCCTATCCTAATAAAGAAAAAAGGCATAAAATCAATGATCTCAGCTTCTATAGATGCAAAATAAGAAGACCAAATGAAACTCAGTGTAAGCAGAAAACAGGAAATAATAATAAGAAAGAAAACCAATTATATAAAAATTGGGCAAAACAATAGTAAAAATAAGCAGAGCCAAAGTTGTTTCTTGAAAAAGGTTAATAAAATTTATAGCCTCTCAGAGAAGACTAATAAAAAAAAGAGGAGAGAAAACACATATTAACAATATTAAGAATTAAAGAAAGGACACAGAATCACCACAGATTCTATATGTATTAAAAGAACAATAGGGACTATTATGAACAACATTATGCCAATAAATTGACAGGTGAAATAGACAAACTTCTTGAAAAATATACTCACCAAAAACTAACATAATATGAAAGCATAAGTCTACAAAACCTTTTACATANTAAGATCAATAGCAAAATTATTAGATAATTATTTTCAACATTGTACTGGAAATTTTACATGCTGAATAGGAAAGGAAAATAAATAAAAATATTAAATATTGAAAATTAAGAAGGAAAACTGCCATTATTCAGAAAAACTGTGTTTATGCATAGAATCTACCAAAAAAAAAATACTAGAATAACTGAACTTCTTGGCTTTGCAGCATATAATATCACTATATAAGAAGTCAATTATTGTTATAAGTACTAGCAACAAAAAATAGAAAATGAAAACTTTTAAAATATCATTTGCAATAGAATTAATAGAAGCAAATACCTAAGAATGAATCTAATGATCAAGGTGCAACCACTACACAGAAAACCACAAAAGACTGCTGAGAGAAATTAAAAGTGAAAGTTGCTAAGTCATGTCCGACTCTTTGCAACCCCACGGACTTCTGCACGGACTTCTCCAGGCCAGAATACTGGAGTGGGTAGCTGTTCTTTTCTCCAGGGGATCTTTGCAACCTAGGGATCGAAACCAGGTCTTGCACATTGCAGGTGGATTCTTTACCAGCTGGGCCACCAGGGAGAGAAATTAAGGATCTAAATAGATGTAAAAATATACAGTGTTCATGGATTGGACAATTTGACGTCATTAAGATGTCAGCTCTCTGTAAATCGATCTATAGCTTACAATCCTAAATTCCAAGAGGAGTTTTGAAGAAACTGATGAGTTGATTGTAAAACTTATATGACAATTCAAGATACCTAGAAGAACCAAAATAGTACTGAAAAAGAACAAAGTTGGAAGCTATAAACTAATTTCAAGACTTTCTGTTAAGCAACAGTAATCAATTCAGTATGGTTTTGGTACAAGAATAAACTAATAGGTGAATAGAGCAGAATAGGACATCCAAAAAAAAATAAACCCACATGTGTGGTCAATTAATTTTTGAACAAGTCCATAGGAGAAAGTCTGAATATCCATATGAAAAAGAAAAGAATTCAACTCCTACCTCACTGTATATGACATCTTTGAGACTTGGGTAGACAAAATGTGAGACAATAAAAAATATACACTTATAAGTGTCTGCTTCCTGCTCAGAGTTCCTAAATTCCTTGGAATTTCCTGGGCCATAGGAATGTCTTTTGTTCGAATGAGGTGACTCTTGGTGGACTGCTGGATGGGGGCTGGTCGCCCAAAAGACCAAGCCATGATCAGAAGCATAGAACTTTTGGTCCAACCTGCATTCTCCAGAAAGGGTCTGGAAATTGAGTTAGTGATTGGTCATGCCTACTTAATGAAACCTTTATAAGAATCCCCAAGGTACAAGATCCTGGGAGTTTTCTGGGTTGATGAACAATCGGAGGTGCCAGAGGAGTGATGCTGGAGGGAACATGGAAGCTTGCACCCCTTCCCACGTATCTCGCTCTGTGTATCTCTTCCATCTGGCCATTCCTGAGTTGTATTTTTTTTTATAACAAACCTGTAATCTAGTAAGTAGACTGTTTTCCTGAGCTGCTCTAGCAAATTAATTCATTAAAATTAATTAAAGAAGGAGGTCTTGGAAACTTCCAGTTGATAGAGCCATCAGAAGCACAGGGGACAACCTGGACTTCTGGCTGGCATCTGAAGTTGGGCAGGGAAGTCCTGGAGGACTGAACTCTTACCCTGGAGGACCTGGCATTATCTCCAGGTAGACGGTGTCAGAACTGAGTTAAATTATAGGACACCAACTGATGTCACAGAGAATTATTTGGTGGGGGTGGGGGTGGGAGATGGCTCACACATTTGTTAACCAGAAGTGTCAGAAGTACAGCTTTCGCTGTGAGCATCATAAGAGAAAAATTAACAAGTCAAACGAACCAAAATTTCTGCTTATCCGACTATGCTATTAACCAAATGAATAAACAGGTTCAGTTCAGTTCAGTCGCTCAGTCATGTCTGACTCTTTGCGACTCCATGAATCGCAGCACACCAGGCCTCCCTGTCCATCACCAACTCCCGGAGTTCACTCAGACTTGCATCCACCAAGTCAGTGATGCCATCCAGCCATCTCATCCTCGGTCGTCCCCTTCTTCTCCTGCCCCCAATCCCTCCCAGCATCAAAGTCTTTTCCAATGTTACAAACTGAGAAAAATATTCATGATACATATCTCTAACCAGGGGTTCATGTGCAGAATTTATAAGGAATCCTACTAATCAATAACAAAAAGACAAGTAATGCAACTTTAAAAATGGGCCAAAGACTTGAAAAGACATTGCACAAAAGAAGACAGATGAATAGTCACTGACATGAAAAATGCTCAATATCAATATTCATTAGGAAATGCAAATTAAAACCACAATAAGATATATTTCATACCCACTAGAGTGTATTCTTTTTTAATGACAGCAAAAGGGCCCTAGGAATCTTTTTTGGAGAGAGGGAAATATTCTAAAACGAGAGTGGTGATAGCTGCACAACTTTACAAATTTCCCCCCAAATCATTGAACCATACCATCACAAGAGGTGGCTTTTAGGATATGTAAATTATTCCTCATTAAGCTCATACATTACTGATGAAAGTGTTGGCCATATATTACAATTTAAAGACACAAGCTGGGCTTTGCTGGCAGTCCAGCGGTTGAGATTCTGCCTTCCAATGCAGGGAGCACAGGTTCGATCCCTGGTCGAGGAACTAAGGTCCCACTGCTATGAGGTGCAGCCAAAAACTTTTAAAAATAAAGACACAAGCATGTGGATAAATTGTAAACAAATGCTGGAGAATGATAAACATAAAATTCAGGATAGTTATCACCCCTAGGAGGGCAGGGAGGGGGATGGGAAGTGATAGGGCAAAGAGGGAACTTCAAAGGTATTTGTAATCTTTTTTCCCTATATTGGGTGATGATACACAGTGTTCATTGTATCAATAGTTTTTATAGCTTACATATAGTCTATAGATTGCTATTTTGTTTCTGTCCTATAGTTAATAAATACAACTTCAAATGAATAAAGTAAAACATAAAAGAAACTAAAGGCAGACCTGATAAGAACACTTGGTACAATAACACCCTATCCAATGGGAAGTAAGACTTGACCCAACCTAAAAGACTTGATAACAGCACAGAAGGCAGAGTTGGAAGACAGTCCCCAGAGATTCAAGGCAATGGGCATTCACACAGACTCAAAAGGCAAACCGATGGGAATGGGGGACCAGATAGTGAGGAAGAGGATAACAGGTTGACTGAAGGTCATAACTTCTCTACTTTGGGTTCACAAGGGATTGGGGGAACACAGCACCCCATCTGTCCTCACCTCACTCAGCTCAGTGCAATTTAGGTACCACACCTTAACACTTCAGTGAAGATGTGTGCAAATCTTCCTGAGTTCACCATCTGCTCTCTTTGGAGAAGGTCAATGGGGACGTTTAGGAACAGAGAGGAGTGATTACTGGCTGTGCTCCTTTCATCACTGGCAGTAACTCTGCTGGGGATTAATAGGCTAAGAACTCTATCTGCACAACGGGAGAGATACAAGTTCCAGGCAGGCCGACCTACCATAACAAATAGACCCACAATGTTAGTGGTGTAAACACAGCAGGCATTCCTTTCTGCCTTCTGTGACCAGTCCAAGGAAGGTGGTCCTTCCTGGCTGGGGACTCTCCTTCATGCAGTGATTAGATCTCCAACTCCTTTCATCTTACAGCTTCTCCATCCCCTTGGGTCCTTGTTTTTATCTGCTACCAGCCAAAGGAAGAGGAAGAAGGAGGGAGGAAAGATACATCTATTTGGGGACAAAGATTTCTTAAACAAGATACTGAAAGAATAAATCATAAGAAAAAAAAATTGACAAACCGATTAATTGGTCAGCATTAAAATGAAAATTTTCTCCTTTCAAAAGATACTATTAACAAAATGAAAAGACAAGCCACAGAGAGATCATTTTTGTAATCCATATATCTGACAAAGGGTTTGCATCCAGACTATATAAAGACCTTCTAGAACTCAATCATAAGAGGACATTTTTAAATGAGGAAATTTTTTTTGTTTTTTTGTTTTTATTTTTACTTTATTTTACTTTTCAATACTGTATTGGTTTTGCCATACATTGACATGACTCCACCACGGGTGTACATGCATTCCCAAACATGAGCTCCCCTCCCACCTCCCTCCCCATAACATCTCTCTGGGTCATCCCCGTGCACCAGCCCCAAGCATCCTGTATCCTGCATCAGACACAGACTGGCGATTCGTGTCTTACATGATAGTATACATGTTTCAATGCCATTCTCCCAAATCTTCCCACCCTCTCCCTCTCCCTCAGAGTCCAAAAGTCCGCTCTACACATCTGTGTCTCTTTTGCTGTCTCGAATACATGGTCATCATTACCATCTTTCTAAATTCCATATATATGTGTTAGTATACTGTATTGGTGTTTTTCTTTCTGGCTTACTTCACTCTGTATAATCGGCTCCAGTTTCATCCATCTCATTAGAACTGATTCAAATGTATTCTTTTTAATGGCTGAGTAAGACTCCATTGTGTATATGTACCACAGCTTTCTTATCCATTCATCTGCTGATGGACATCTAGGTTG
>SJYQ01018422.1:131038-177572 GCA_006410935.1 Redunca redunca
AAGATCATGGCATCTGGTCCCATCACTTCATGGGAAATAGATGGGGAAACAGTGGAAACAGTGTCAGATTTTATTTTTTTGGGCTCCAAAATCACTGCAGATGGTGACTGCAGCCATGAAATTAAAAGACGCTTACTCCTTGGAAGAAAAGTTATGACCTACCTAGATAGCATATTGAAAAGCAGAGATATTACTTTGCCAACAAAGGTCCGTCTAGTCAAGGCTATGGTTTTTCCAGTGGTCATGTATGGATGTGAGAGTTGGACTGTGAAGAAGGCTGAGCGCTGAAGAATTGATGCTTTTGAACTGTGGTGTTGGAGAAGACTCTTGAGAGCCCCTTGGACTGCAAGGAGATCCAGCCAGTCCATTCTGAAGGAGATCGCCCTGGGATTTCTTTGGAAGGAATGATGCTAAAGCTGAATCTCCAGTACTTTGGCCACCTCATGTGAAGAGTTAACTCACTGGAAAAGACTCTGATGCTGGGAGGGACATGGGACAGGAGGAGAAGGGGACAAGAGAGGATGAGATGGCTGGATGGCATCACCGACTTGATGGACATAAGTCTGAGTGAACTCCGGAAGTTGGTGATGGACAGGGAGGCCTGGCATGCTGCAATTCATGGTGTCGAAAAGATTCGACAGGACTGAGCTGACTGACTGACTCAGCAAAAAGATAAAACAAACAAAAAAAACTACCAATACATGCAACAACATAGATGGATTTCAAAACATTATCTTAAGCAAAAGTAGCCTGCCAGATATTTCATGTTGTGTGATTTGCATTTATATGACATCTTAAGCTATGCAAACCAGTCTAGGGTTGGTTGACATCATAGTCTAAGATGTCATATAAATGGCACCTAAGATCTAAGAAAGCAGATCTGTGATACCTGTTTGGGGTGGGAGGAGGGTCAACTGCAAAGGCTCACAAGAAAACCCTTGGGATGATAGAACTGTTCTATAACTTGATTGTGGTGGTGGTGGTGGTCTACATCCACCTGGTAGTGGGGACATCACCTGTCAAATGGCACACTTGTAAAGGGTGCATTTCATTGTACGTAAATTATACCTTTATAACACTAATTAACAAAAGAAAGTCTTGGGACTTCCCAGATGGTCCCATGTTTAGGACTCAACACTCTCACTGCCGAGGACCTGGGTTCGATCCATGGTCAGAGAACTAACCCCACAAGCCATGTGGTGTGGCCAAAACGAAGAAAAGGAAAAAAAGCAAAAACAATCTTAGTCCAGAAAGTGCAAGGCTATCTGCTGTCACATTCCAGTGGTTAGATCAATCATAAGGGCAATGCCACTGCAAAGGGAGCTGGGAAATGTAGTCCATCTGTGTGGCCAGGAGAAAGAGGAAAGTGAGTTTGGGCGAACAGCACAGGAACCTGACAGGCTACGTCCAGGGTCGCAAAGAATCGGACACAACTGAAGCGACTTAGCATGCACTCACAAAGAGCAACACATCCCACTGTCTGTGGCCCAAAAGGTTCCTAGAGAGCTCTTCCCAGATAAGGCAGGACTGGCTAAAACTCAAACAAGACAGGAGATAAGGCCTGAGACAGAGGGATGAGCGTGGAGTTATAGCGGCAAAGAGAAAGATGACGTCTTGCCAGGGAAGGGGGCATGGTCAACAGCGGGATCCCAGACGAATAAAGCAGGAGGAAAAGGAATAAACAACAGCATGGGGCCAGGAAAGCAGGTGTTGGGAGAAGTGGTGAGAAGTTCTGCACCTCTGGGCGCGGAGTGTTGGGTGGTAGGGATTCCTGGGTCTGTGGTGAGGGGGTGAGCAGTGAGGGTTGCATCTCGCATACCCCCAAAAGCCAGGAAGGGTGTGTTCCCATCCTTCATCCCAGGGCTGCTGCGCTCAGAGTCCTCTCCCACAGTCCCAGCACCTAGGAGGGGGAGGCAGGTCCCATGACAGGCTGGAGGAGGCGGGAGAAGTTCCAGCAGTGACTCAGGCTGCTTGCCTTGAATCAGGAGCAAGCATCACAGGCAGGAAGTCCTGGGGGGCTGGAGCCCACTCACAAAGCCCACATCCATCTGAGTCACAGCACAGAGCAGGCCCCTGTTGCTCAGGCAACGGAGGCCCCAGTTTGGGGCTCAGATTCCAGCCTGATTAACCCCTCACCTGCCGAGTAGGAGGAATCTGGCCCCCCAGGTTCTGTATGCCAAAGCTCTAGACTCACCTGGATTGGCTCTATCTGCTATCCAGCCTATTCACAAAAGGGCATCCCGGAACAGAGGATGCAGTGTCTGCCTCACTGTGCTCCTCAAAGACCCACCGAGGAAAAGAAGGCTCAGAAGGGGCCAGGCCCTCCTCCCTAAGGTGACTGGCTAACAAGGGGCAGAACTGAGATGAAGTCATCTTATCCACTAGGTGTGATAGGGGAGAGCCTAGAGCCTGTGAAAGTCCTTAAGGCCTGGAAAAGAATTATTGGTTCCAAAATATGAAAACACAATTTAATTGAATGCTTAAAGTTTATAGGACAGAAGCTGGAGAGTGACTTCATTAATGGCTACATTTAGAATGTGTAAAAGGAGGGACTTCCCTGGGGCGTCCAGTGGCTAAAACTCCACACTCCCAAAGAAGGGGGCCTGAGTTCAATCCCTGGTCAAGGAACTAGATCCCACATGCTGTGACTAAGAGCTCGTGTGCCAAAACTAAAAGATCTGGCATGCCGCAAATAATTTTTTGATGTGTAAAAGGTTTCCTTACATTTGAAAACAACGTGTAGATTAGTTTTAGTCACCTTGCAAGGATGCCCAGTATTCAGGAGAATGTCTGAGAAAGCTAGTGCATGTCGTGCTCGGTTTCTTCAGTCGTGTCTGACTCTGCAATCCCGTGGATCGTAGCCCACCAGGCTCCTCTGTCCATGGGATTTTTCCATAACCAACACTAAATTAGTTACTTGTGACCCCATCATTTCAAAAGCAAAGTTGTAAATGTCCTTTAAAGTTATTTACAGTAAGAAAAAAATCCACATTTAATATGCAATATATATTATTTACGATGAGAGACACTTCCAGAAGTAGAGACAAAAGCCCAGTGGAATCTCTATATGGCTGAGTGTCCCCCCTTGCCTTCCTAAGGCTACAAGCGGGGAACAAATTGGGCCCAGCCTGGGGGGTTGCTGCTCCCTCCCTCACCTCCAAGGAGTGAAGCAGGCTGGGAAGATGCCCTGCCTCAGTGTGAAACAGATCCGGAGGATTTTCCCCTTCTGAACAGCAAAGCTTCTCTGCTGATAGGATTGGCAGCTAGCTGAGCCGCAGCCACGGTAACAGCATCCTCCCATCCACGCTGAGCGTTCACACCGCGGTTCCCCACACCCCACTGACCTGACCGATCCTATCAGTGATAAGGTGCCAGGGAGAAGCCTTGATGTTCTCTTCCTAGCAGGCTATGCTGATGGAAACAAGATAAAGGCTGCGTGCTGCGTTCTTAGTTGTACTGGGAGTCCTGGGGAACGCTTTCCTCCAGTCAATGGTACCACCTTGTTTGCTCTCTAGGTATTAAGTGAGTAACAGTCCTGCAGTCTCTCTTATGAGGATCCAAAGATGATTCTAGAGTGCCTGGCCAGGAGGTCAGCCCTCCTGGGAAGACCTGGAGAGGCTTAGGGAAGTAGCGTGGGGAAGAGAGCAGAGTTCAGGACCTGAAGACAAGGGTTCAAATCTTGAACACAGTTACTACCTAGCCAATCCTTCACAGAAAAGTGGTTCATCATTCCTGGCCTCAGGTTCTCCATCTGTAAGATGTAAGGAAGGGAGATTTTCATCTCAAAGTTTCCCTTTAGCTCTAAAATTTCAAGAGTTTTAGCTCTTCTCTGTGCTCATGCAGAGAAAAGCTCGTGCAGTCTTTTCATCTTTAGTGACCCCAAATGTCTATCTACCCTAAGCCCAAGGAACACCTAGGTCCTGAGCAGAACATTTGCTCTAGGGGATTTCTGGCCCCCTGCCCTCTCCTCCATCTCCCCCTAGAGATGGGGCTGCCTACCTTGTGCTTGTCCCCATCACTCAGACTGGGACACCAGCAAACCTGGGGTACCCAAAATATTTTTCAGTGTAAGCATCTTACAACAATAAAATTATATTTACCCATCTCTTGCACCATTTTCCTTTTTTTTCCATTTTCGTACATTACAAACCCCATGATATAATGCTAAACTTTTCCCTTGAAGCAGTACTTGTCTTTTAAAAACAACAAAAAAGGAAAAAGTATTGCCTTTTTCATATTTACTGACATTTCAACATCATCAATGCTCTTCATCCTTTCTTTTATATCTGAGTTTCCATCTGGTGCCATTTCCCTTCATTTGAAAAACTTCCTTTAACATCTTGTGAAAAGCAGGTCTGCTCATCTTTGGTTTAGCTGAAAATGACTTTCTATTGCCTTCATTTTTTTTTTTTTACATGAATAGGGTATTTTTCACTGAATAAAGAATTTCGAGTTGACTTTAAAGATGCATTCCATCGTCATATGATCCCCATTGTTTTTGATGAGAAGTCTGCTCTCATTTGTATCATTGTTCCCCAGGATGTAAAGAAGTTTTTGTCTCTGATTTCAAGTTTTTTTCCTTTCTTTGGTTCTCAGTAGTTTGACGATAATGTGCGTAGGTGGCAGTTTTCTTTATATTTATCCAGCTGTGGGGTTAGCTAAGTTTCCTGGATCTGTAAGTTTATGTTTCCACAAAATTTCCAACATTGTTTTTTCCATACATTTTTTTCCTGACTGATCTTCTCTCTTTCCTCCTTCTAGGACTCCAATTACACATATAATAGGCCATTTGATATTGTCTCATAGGTCATTGAGACCATGTTCAATTTTATTTCAATTAATTTTTTTCTATGTTCTTCAAATTGGGTAATTTCTTTTGATCCACCTTCTGTTTCACTCACTCTTTCTTCTGGCATCTCCAGTTTGTTACTAAACCCATTAATAAATTTTTCATTTCAGATATTTTAGTTTTCAATTCTGGAATTTCCATTTGGTTCTTGTTTGTTTGTTCTTTTTAATCTCCTTTCTCCTATCTGCTCATTATGATTAAATCTTTGTATATTTTCATAGTTTCTTTTCTAAAGACCTGTCAACTACTTCCAACATCTGGGTCATTTTGAAGTCTGTTTCTATTAACTGTTTTTTCTTTTGACTATTGGTCACATTTTATGTGTCTTTGCATCCAGCAAATTTTAATTATCTGCTGGTCATGGCATACTATGTTGTAGAGACTCTGGATTCTGAATTTTTTTCCATGATGACTTTGTTCATCTCTGGCAGTTGTATTAGCCGTCAGCTAGTGCACCTCAATGGAAAGCCACACCTGGCCTAGTGGTCTCTGGATGGTATTCCAAGAGACTGACACCAGACAATGCAAAAACAACTTAAGATCTAGCCTTGAAAGTTATATAACTTCCCTTCTACATAATCTGTTGATCCAAGCCAGTCTCAGGACCACCCCAGATTCCAGGAGACAAGGAAACAGACTTCCCCTGTGAACAGGAAGAATGGCAGAGTCCCATTGCCAAGGACATGCATACTTAGATGCAGGATTATGTGGCCATAAACTGTCTACCCATTACTATCTTCAGAATGAAAACAGATAAAACAGAACCAACCTCAAATTTTCTAAAACTCAAAATAATTCAGTACCCATAGTATTCTGGATGTGTGTGAAAGGAAATAAATTATAATAAAACATGCATTTTGACATGTAACTGCTGGGCATAATTGCCCTAGAAGACATAATGAAGTAACCAGCCTCATATGTTTCCATGCACATATACACATGCAGAGTGTATTACCATCAGTAATGATTTCCAAAATGATGAACAAAATTTCCAAAATGGTGAATGTTGGTAATGTTCATTACCAAAACAAGAAACAAAATTCCCTTGTTTGACACTATAGTTGTATTCCTGGACTATTCACTGCAGATTAAAAGTTCAGCGAAAAAGTCCTCATGCTCTAGATTCAGATACATGTGGACAAGTCTGGCACCTTCAGGAATGTCCAGCTGGAACTTGAAGTCCAATAGGACAAGAGACAATTACTGAGAACATTGCAGAACAACTCTCTACCTCCTTCATCTTTTATCCAACTATAACTGCTCTCTAGAGTTTGATGTGTCCCCTGGAGACTGTACTGCTGGTTGAGAACCATCAGACTGGGGGCTATCACAACAGGGCTATGGACCAGAAATGTACTCTATGGAGAGGCTCCTGGTGCATTGTCAGAGGAAAAGCAACACCCAGGATGACCACTAGTGAGGTTCTGGAAAGAAAGGAAGAAAACAGAAAAGGTGCCTAAGATGAGGTGATCAAAGAAGGTACAGCTTCCAGCAGATCTTGACGTAAATGTCTTCTGCCCACATCAGAATCAGGAAAGACCCAGGGATGCAGCCTCTTTGGGGGAAGGCAGTTGAGCAGCCTCTATACTCATATGCCTTGTACCCACCTTCCTGAGGGCTGGAAGGTGATGGCCAGCAGTTGATTGCCCAGATCCAATATCTAGAGTGGATACTGTGGAACTTACTTCTATTGGACTCCGAAGTGAAGTCACTCAGTCATGTCCGACTCTTTGCAACCCCATGGACTATAGCCTGTTCCTCTGTCCATGGGATTCTCCAGGCAAGAAAACTGGAGTGGGTTGCCATTTCCTTCTCCAGGGGATCTTCCCAAACCCGGGTCTCCTGCAATATAGGCAGATGCTTTTATTATCTGAGCCACCAGGGAAATATCATATTGGACTCTGAGGGGGAACAAATTTGGTACCTCAGGGGAGAGGGTCTGCAGGAAGGGGATAGTGCAAGATTTCATGTTTAAGGCTGGTGCCCCCATGCTGCCAAGGTTTCTCCCGAGGAACAAGGGAAGATCACAGCTTGATTTGAGGCACTTGATTTGAGCGGTGGGTGACGTGACTGGATTCCCAGAGGCAAGGGAGCCAGCCTAGAGCTTTCATGTGTCTGCATATAGCACATGCATTGAGAGTGTGATCTATGGGTTATGGAGTCATTTCTGTTAATTAAACTCCTTAATGTAATTTTGAGGTAAGAGTGCTTGGCCTGTATTTCTGACAGCCGCTGGAGGACCAGGAAAGTAGGAGAATATGCCATCTGGCAAAGCACCATGACACTTAATCACTGAGGGGAATTTGTAGGAAACTGTACTGCTGGGGGAGGGAGTCAAAGATGGACAAATTGATACACAAAATCTGTACTCACTTTCCCAATGGTAAACGTTGACACACCACCCCCATGGTTCTGTTCCCCAGCCCCCATGACCAACCCAGCCACTTGCCCAGCCTCCAGTAATCTCTGAATCCCCCAGAGACCAGCCTGGCCCCTCCTCTGATGCCCAGTGATGGTGTTCTCACTCCAGTGTCATGACAGGCCCTCCCCTCCCCACCCCAAAGTCAAGATCCTCTGACTTCCCCCCAAAATCAAACCCCTTTGCTCCTCAGATCAAGTTTATGTAGGACCACAAAAGTGCCGCATTAACTCAAGGCCATTGCATCTTTGGAAGGAAATCAATACATAATTATGTGTTCTGTCTGGACAACATGGCCCAGAGCCAGGCTTATTGGGAATTAGATAAAGTAGAAACAGACTGGTCAAGGCTAGCCAGGCTGACCAGGAATGCACACTGGCCAGCAAGGACCTGGGCCTGGAGGTTATGGCCACCTCTCAGGTCTCATAGACTTTTCTCTTGAAAAAAAGCCACCATATCCTGGGATGTGTTCAGACCTGAAGATGGGGGAGCTGGGTCCTTGGCCCCTCCCTCAGGATTCGATGCTGCCTCTACAGAAGGCAGGACTCTGGGGCATCCCGGCTTCCAAACTCTCCCTCTCAAATCCACCCCACATGAGTGTCTGCAGCCCAGATGATCTTCCAAACTGTAGATACGACTGCATCATTTCTCTGCTTGGGAAGCAGCGTGGGGATTAAATCATCCTCTGTAAAACCAGAAAGGCCTAAGTTTGCATCTTTCCTGGGCCACCGTGAGTCACCAAACTCCTCTGTCAGACAAACAAGAGCATGGACCCTACAGAGTTGTTTGTATGAGTTCTATGAAATCACATCAGCAAAACAGGTAAACCAGTGCCTGGCATATAGTGAGTACTGGCCTTTATCATTATCATCATCAACATCACTTTTTTATGGCTCAGAGGCAGCGCCTGATGAACTAAGCCAAACAAAGAGCCTGCAGCCAAGAAGGGGTGAGGGAGTGATCTTAGTCTGCCGTTTGGGTGGCTGTAACTAAAATGCCGTAGAGATCAGACCCGTGGCTGAAACAACCAACATTTATTTCTCATGGCTCTGGAGGTTGGGAGGTCCCAAATCCAGGTCCCTATAGATTCTGTCTGGTAAGAGTCCTCTTCGTGGCTTGCAGATGGCTGCTTATTTTCTGTGTACTCATGTGGTGATAGGAGAGAGAGCTCTGGTGTCTCTTCCTCTTCCTAGAATAGCACTAATCCCATCCTGGGGGGCCCCACCCTTATGACCTCATCTAATTCTAATCACCTATAAAAGGTCCTACCTCCCAGGACTTCCCTGGTGGTCCAGTGGCTAGGACTCCAGGCTCCCGATGCAGGGGGCCCAGGTTCAAACCCTAAGAAGGGAACTAGATCCTGCACGCCACAACTAAGAGTTCATATGCCACAACTAGAGATCTCACATGCTGCAACAAGGACCCCGTATAGACAAATGAATAAGTATTAAAAATTACTACTCTTAAAAAAAAAGAGGTTCCACCTCCAGTATACATCACACTGGGGAGAAGTTCAACATCTGAATTGGGGGGGGATACACATAGTAGGTTCACAGCAAGGGGGAGGTTAGAGGAGGTTGGGCCATCTTCAGTTGCTGGGCAAGTGGAAGGTCCAGCTGGTGTTTGGTAAAATGCTCACCTTCTTCATCTTCTCCAGGCCTCCTCTCACATATTTGAGCCATAGCACTTGTGCTTTGAAAGAGCTTCAATCATCTTTTCTCCACCTGTGAAAGGTTCTGAGCCTTGTGAGTGCAAGACATGGACTCATGTCCTGACAGACTTCCCTGTGATGTCGGCACGTGAGTGTGATGATGGAGGGGCCAGGACTGGCCGCCACGGCTTACAGCACTGACTACGCAAAGATCCAAGCCATTCTGGGACTAGTGTTCAGACCTCAGTCTTGGGCTGGTGCCAGAGCTCACTCTAGAAATGCGGTCAGAACTCAGCCCAGGGCTGGGATCAGCCCTCAGCCTGTAGCCAGAATCAGGGCTCACACTGAACTACACTGGAGACTCAGCCTGAGGACAAGGAATAGAATTTCCTGCTGTGAAATTTAAAGATTTCTATGAACATAACCCATGGCCAAAGCTTTGTAGGCATCAGGTTCTAACCATGCCACAGGTGCTCCAGGGGACTGAAATGCATCATTTCCGTCCACAGCTTTAATGCATCTTCCAGTCCCCATGCAATATTACTGCAGACAGTTTTAAAAACAACAATATCAACATGAGTGATTTATCTTCCGCAGCCAGTACACCTGCCATAACCATTCTGCAGCTTGGCACAAAAAAGGACCCTCAACAGACATAGCCCTGGCACTCACGACTCCAAACAGGCAGAAGAAAAGCAAAACTAAACCTCCCTTGAATATTTCCAAAGACCCATCTTCGAGTCCTCTGTAGCCAAAAACCCTTCCTGTGGCAAGAAGGGAGCCACTGGGCCAGAAGGACAGTGTGTGTGATGCTTGAGGTCACGGTACACAGGTTCGAGAGCATCCACCAGAAGAAGAGTGGGAGTTGGATGGATGTGAACCAGAAAGCAGAGAAGCGGAGTCTGGGAACCCTGAGTGAGAACTGGCCTAAGGATGAGGTGATGGGAAGGAGCTCAGCAGGGTGGGGGGGCAGTATCTGTGCTGAGAATTCCACACCGCTCTTCATCAACAACAGAGCACCTCAGGGGAGCCGGTCCCCTCTCCCTCAAGATAAGAAGCACGTGCTGCAGCACCCATGGTCCCCTCTCCACGTGGCCCCAGATTCCACGGCCTCCCTCCAGGCTCTTTCCTTCTGGGGACAGCAGACCTGCCCACTTCCAGCCTTCTCTGTATCTCACCATCCCTAGCCTTGACCTCCCCCAGTCCTCTGCAGACTCAGATCTCTATTTCAGCCCTCAATTCTTCAACCGAGATGGTTCCAAAAGGCAAATTCTTTCCACAGCATTAAAAGACAGTTTATAGAAATAATGTTCCTTTAATTAAAAAAAAAAAACCGCCTAGAATGATACAATTTTTATAGCACATGACAGAATAAGAAAGGTCCAAGCTCTCGGAGGAAAAGGAATCTCTCCCTCTGCAGTATATTCCATGTGATACAACCTCTCAGGCGAATATAATATATTGACTTGGAAAGTTTAACTTGTAAGGTAATTGGGCCAAGCCAGCCACTCATTCTACTCCAGAGCCCTCCAAAGACAAGCTCTTTCGGTGCAACTCATAAATATGAAGACAGGAGGAACAAACTTGCTCCCGCTGCTTCTTCGTCTCTCTCCTTTTTTAATATAATTAAACAGTTAGTGGCTAAATTGCATTGTAATTGATTGCAAAATTGCTTTTTTAATGAGATTTAGATACTAGGAAATAGCTTTTTTTTTTTTCTTCAATATGCCCAAAGTGAACTTGGCCATTTGGACAACAAATTGTCTCCCTGACTGTCTCCTCAGTTTGTGGGACCCTGAGTCTTAGCAGAGAAGAAGGTACTGGGCCAGGCCAGCTGACCCTCTCACCTCCAAAAGGGTGGTACTTCAGCAACACCCTCCTCCCAGGACCCTTGAAGTAACTTCATCCCCTTCCCAACTCCACCCAAGGTACCTGGAATGTCAGAGCTGGGTCCCTAGATTATCCAGCCTGTCCTCCTCTTTTTCCAGTGCCCTTTTGTTTTTCATTCTGCAAGTGGAAGGAAGAGCATGTACAAGGTCACTGGGGAAGTTTAGGGGAGAGGTTACAGCAATCCCACAGAACTGAGGGAATTAGGAGGAGGAAGGCAGAGACCCAGAATGAGGCAGAACCACTCTGGAAAGAAGCTTTGTCTCCATCAGGAAGGAATTTAAGATGAGAAGGTAAGAGTAATGTGAACAGGTCTGTACCTAGAGAAGACTTCACTCTGGTTTTTGGTGTTTTGTTTGTTTCTTTCCTCATTTGGTTTGTTTTTGATGTGGACCACTTTTTTAAAGTCTTGCTAAATTTGTTACAATATTGCTTTTTTATGGGTTTTCTGTTTGGGTTTTTGTGGGGGTTTTTTGTTTTGTTTTCTGCCTCAGGGCATGTGGGATCTTAGCTCCCAGACCAGGTATTGAACCTGCATTCCCTGCATTAGAAAGCAAAGTCTTATTCCACTGGACCACCAGGGAAGTCCCCTCATTCTGGTTTTTGTTGAGAGAAGACATTTGAGGGAGGCCACAGGATATCGTGAAGACAGGCAGGAAGGCTTACAGAGCATCCAGACAGGAAGGACAAGGTGGAGGTGATGGAGGCAGGAGAAACAGATCTAAGAGGTATTTGGGGGGTGAAATGGACAGGATGCGACCTGACTGGATCAGGCAGGTGGTGAACAGGAGGGAGTGCGGATAGTTCTGCCATGGGATGCTGGAGGAGCTGCGGCACCGCTAGCCTGGGCAGTGATTCCCACTCCTCAACCCTGGGCTCCGTGTCCCCTTTGTACAACCAGCGCCCCACCTCCATATTAGCCCTCCAACCAAGCTCTTTAGCAGTGGAAGTCATTTATTCCTCATACCAACTCCAGAAGGTAGGTCTGTTATTACCCCCATTTTAGAGATGGGGATACAGGCTCAGAGAAAAGGAAAGAACTTACCCGAGATCACCCAGCAAGTGGCAGGTGTGGGGTTCAAACCTAGGCTGCCTGAGTCCACAGCCCACATTGTCACCCACCTCACACAGGTCCTAGGTGCAGCTCCAAGTCCCAGGAGGCCTCGCTCTTCTGCCCTTCTTGTCCCCGAGTTGCTGTGTGACCCTCATCTTTCTCATGCCCTTGGGCATCCTCTCAATGACCCTCCCCACAACACTGGAGGCAAGTTAGTTTTCTCTCTGTCCCTTGCCACCTGTGGCTGAGACAGTGACTTTGGGAAATCCATTCTGCACAGATTCAAATAAGAATTCATCAAGAAGTCTGGAAGCAGTTGGCCATCCAGCACTCAACAGTATAAAGCCCCTGCATACTTCCTACATGGCATGGGGATCAATTAGGGCAATGCTACTTGCTGCTGGATAGCACCAAAAATTTAAGGGCCTAACACAATGAAAGATCATCTCTCACTCACCTAAGAGTCCAGCGTGAGTGGGTGTTCCTGGCTGGCAGACAAATTTCCTCCACTTAAGGGTTCAAGGATCCCAGCTTCTTTCATCTTGTGTCCCCACCATCCTACAGGGTAAGGTTCTGAAAAGATATTCTGTAAAGGGCCAGAAGGTAAATATTTTAGACTTTCTGGGCGAGACTGCATCTGTCACAACTACTGAACTCTGCCATTGTAGGGAGAAAGTGGGTAATGAATAGATATGGCCATGTTCTAATAAAACTTTATTTATAAAACACATATACAAATGAGAATAACCATGTTTCAATAAAACTTTATTTATAAGAACATGCAGCAGGGCAGATTTGGCCCATGGGCTATAATTTGACTCCTACATCCAACTGGCAAAAGGGATAAGGATCCAATAAAGGAATGCCTACTTCCTAAGCTCTTTCAGCTAGAAATGTCACACATCACTTCCATGTACATTCATGTGTCTGTGTGTGTGTGTGTGTGTGTGTGTGCGCTCAGTAGCTCAGTTGTGTCCAACTCTTTACGATTCCATGAACTATAGCCAGGATCCTCAGTCCATGGAAGTTTCCAGGCAAGAATATTGGAATGGGTTGCCATTTCCTCCTCCAGGGGATCTTCCTGACCCAGAGACCAAACCCACCTTTCTTTTATCTCCTGCATTGGCAGGCAGACTCTTTACCACTGAGCCACCTGGGAAACCCATTCATGTGTCCCTGCCTAGATGGAACTGTAGTCCCTGGCTGGGCAATCACTTCCCAGTAACATGCTGCACTGTGGAAGGGAAAGCATGGGTCTTTGGCAATTGACTAGACAGCCATCTCTGGGAATTTAGTTATGTTCAACTAATATCAAGCCTCTACTGTGTGACAGGCTCTGTGCTCCATCTGGGAACACAAGGGTCCACAAGATACTGCTCCCGCCCTGGAAGATTCAGAGTCTAGTTTAAATTGAAAATGCATCTGTTTTTAAGATAAGATTTCAGCTCTTTTTCTGAGGCTTCAAGCAGGTGCTCCAAATGCCAGGCTGAAAACTATGGTCCTACCAGGGAGCTGATGGGAGAGGCAAAGAGCAAATGGAGGCCTCACGAAGCAGGGACCATTGTATGCATTTAGCACCGAATCCTGGAGCTCAGCACAGGGCCTGGCACACAGAGGAGCCCCAGTACTTATTGAATGAATGAATGAATGATGAACCCCTGGCTCATTTCTAGAGCTAGACCCTGCAAGTTTGGGTAGAGGGAACAGGCTACTTCTCATACCTCACTGGTTTATCATCTACACCAGAAAATTTTAGATTAGTGTAATGTCAAAACATCAAAGAAGAAATTTTCATCCAAATGAAAAAACTAAAAAGTTAAATCCATCATGTAGACATTTGGTCTAGGAGAGAAATTCTAGTCTTGCTGAAGCCAGCAACTCTAAGACTCTGTGACATTAACAGCCAGAATTCAATACAATTCTTTACACCTGATAAAATGCATCTGTATCCATCAAGTCCTGGGAAAACCTCATAAATGATGTGAGGTTGGCAAGACAAGCTCCATTCTCCCCATTTTACAGAAGAGGATACAGAGGACCCAAAAGGTGAAGCAGACCCTCTAAGTTCACATAGCTAGAAGATCCCCAAGACCAGGTCTGGAGGCCAAGGCTGATTTTGAAATCAATGAGGATCTATCCCATCCCCTTGCCTGTGGCTCTGGTTTGAGAACATAATATCAACAAAGTACCAATTTCTAGAATTAAACTCATTTTTAAAAAGTGGTATTCCAACTTGTATCTGACCTAAAAAAAGTCTTGAATATGTATGTATTTCAAATACAAAACAGTTTTAATTTAGGAAAGTTTATGAAATATAGTGTCCTGGAGCATGCCTCGCAAATTATACTGGACTTACACAAAACCAAGAGACAGGAGCAGGTAGGCACTCTTTTACTATGTGACCTCTGGCAAGTCACTCCCTTGCTCAGGAGTTTGATCTCAGTTGTCCCAAAAGGGAGGCAGGATCAGATACTCTCTGGAGTCTTTCCCTACTCAAAGAAAAGTGCTATAATCAATTTTCTTCAGGCCTTAAGCCAACATCTTCACATTCTCCTAAGAATCCATTTTATAAGCATAGGAGAGAGACAGAGGCATTGGGCATTCACTTGAAGGAGGCTGGAGCGATATCCCTTCAGGCAGCCTCTGGATCCAAGCATCCAGCCAGAGATCTGGAGGATTGGGGGCAGCTGAGTCTCCACGGGCACCCATGAGCCGGGACATGTCATAAACCTCTCAGGTGCTGGTGCAGGCAGCCTGCTCTTCCTCACCCATCACTCTGCAAGGACTCTGACCCTGGATAGCATCCATCTCTGTCTTCATCTTCAGAAAGTGGTAAGTAAGGTGATTATGAGCCATCGACATAATAATAACGAGCTTGGAATGGAGTGCCACCGGCAGCAGTGAGGGAAGCCGAGTGGCCAATTCCTCACCCAGACTCCTCCGGGCAGTGGCGGCTGGTCCCCTGCACACATCCTCTGCAGAGCCACCTGGCTGAGCAGGGCGGAAAGGAAGCAGGCCAGGAGCTGGGCTGCTGGGTATTTTCAAACCAGAGCCTGTGCTCTGGTGAAGGAAGCATTTGACAGAACTTCTCAGGGGTTTGCTCTGAATAGTAATGAGTGGCATGCTGAAGTCAGGATTTGTATTTCTTATTTTTCAAAAGCTGTATTGATGGGAGCGAGCTCACAATACAAACAGTGGTGATTGCAATCACTTGCCGTTCCCATGGCAACAGACAAGATTAAAAGGGCAAACAACGGAGCTGGAACTCTCTTCAGATTAAACTCTCCCGATTTTAATTGCCAGGCAGCACGCTAACACATGGAGTCCCTGGCTCACTGTTTAACAGAATGAAAACCTCCCCTCAGGAACTGACTGGGGACCCTCCAGGCCCATCACCCTGGCCCTCGCTACTTCCATCCAGGGCATAAAGCCCAACAGAAGCCAGCTGGTAGCTTCTGGATTACCTCCAGTGACGGGGAGCTCGTTCCACCACTGGCTGGATATGATGCCCTTCATTAGGCACTTTGTGTGCATGTGTGTGTGCTAAGTCACTTCAGTCATGTCTGACTCTTCGCGACCCTATGAACTATAGCCCGCTATAGTCCTCTGTCCATGAGATTCTCCAGGCAAGAATACTGGAGTGCGTTGCTATTTCCTCTTCCAGGGGATCTTCCTGATCCAGGGATTGAACCCACATCTCCTGCAGCTCCTGCACTGTAGGCGGATTCTTTACTGACAACCCACCGCGGAAGCCCCATTAGGCACCCTCATAGCAGCCAAAGCCCTGGGCTCAGGCTGCTGAAACAAGTATGAAGAAAACAGTTGACAACAGTGTCAATTTTAATCAAAGCTAACATTACACACTGTGCTAATCACGGTGTTATCTGTGACCTTCTCTAATCCTCACAACAGTCTGCAACAAGCACTATGATTCTTACTTTGAACGTACGGAGACTGTGGCTTGGGGAGATGAAGGCCAGGGTCACAGAACTAGAAGTAGCAAAGCCCAAACTGAAACTCAGACACACCAGATCTCAGAGCCCATGCCTCTGCCCCTACTTCAGCGGAAGGAATCAGCTGGATTAGGAGACAGTTGCCTGCAGGGGCGGGCAGGAGTGAAGATGTGAGGATTTGGGGACAGCTGGGATAGAAGGCACTGGCCCTACCTGCACCATGGTCTCTGAGCCCTGCACCTCCTGAGAGGGGAATACAGTCCTGCTCTGTCCCTGGCTGTTTCTGCTGATTCTTTGGGGTCTCGTCTGTGGTTTCCAGGGTTTCCCAGGTGGTACTAGTGGTCAAGAGCTGGCCTGCCAATGCAGGAGACATAAGAGAGGTAGGTTCAATCCCTGGGTCGGGATGATCCCCTGGAGGAGGGCATGGCAACCCACGCTAATATTTTTGTGGGCTACAGTTCATGGGGTTGCACAGGGTCAGACATGGCAGAAGCAACTTAGCATACACTCTGTGGTTTCCAGGGCCCCAGGCTCAGCCTGCCTCCAGCCTCCCTCTCCCCTGAGCCTCTGCTCCCTCCTCGTGCAGCTGCCCAGCATTTGATCAGCCTGGTTCAAAGCAATCTCCACGGGCCCTGGGAGAAGCCGATCTTTGGAAAAATAACACTGAAATAAAACAATCATGAATTCACAAATAAAATGACAATTAAATATGCACCCTAGGGCATGTGGGGTTGAGCCACAGGAAAAAAAAAGGTCTCTTCCCAGACTCAGTCCTTCTATCACTCAATCACCTCTCAGTTATTTATTGTGCACCTGCTATGTGCCAGGCACTGCTCAAAGCATTGGAGCTTCAAAAAGGGTGTGACTTGGATCATCCAGAGTGAGGTCGGGGTGGGGAGAGCTGGCAGATGTGGCCACAAACAAGGTAAAAAGTGAAAAAGGCTGCAAGAATGGCCTGGGCCTTTGCCACTGATGCTGAAAGAGGAAGAGGGAAGGTTTCTTGGAGGAAACTTTTCAGTCACTCATTCACTCCCCAATTGAGCAATGTTTTCAGAGTGCCCACAGACCCTCTTCTAGGGGCTGGGGATAAGAGGACGGGCAGAAGACCCATCCCAGAAGACGGAATCACAGGCTAGTGGAGAAGATGACAGTAAATGATTAAATGCACCAAAAAGTGCCCCACAGGATAAAAAGAGGGTTCTAAGAATGAGTAGAACATTACACTGACCTTGTCTTGGGTATTCACATGAAGCTTCTTTAAAGGGAGTGACATTTGGGGGGAGACCAGAATGATGAAGAGGTACTAGAAGGATTGGGGGTGGGGAGGGGAGGCTGATCAGTAGGGTCTCAGCTGCAAACACACAGTTCTCTCGTGGGACAATGGAGGAGCTTGTGATCAGGGCCATTTACAACGTGTGGGCGGGGTGAAGGGAAATGAAGAGGCAGATCGTGGTACCCAGGGCTGGTGACAGCAAGAGGCTCTGACCATCTCTGGACCTGAAGCAGGGAAAATGGTCACCAAGATCTGGAGAGAGGAAGTGCAGGGAGGCCTTCATGATGTGGGCTGTTACTTTCAGCCAAGACACAACCAACCCAAGGTCCCCCGACCTCACTCTTTTGCCACAATTTGAACTCCTACTAAGGCCTCCCACTGGTCAAACCCAACAGAACCCAGAAAGCAAGGGATCCTCTTGACTTGGCTTCTGTTGTCAACATCTCAGGGCATGAAGAGAAATAGACCAGAGCCAGGGTGGACCCAGAGGGACAATGGGAACATCTTATCTTCTAAGAGAATCACTCAAGGGCTTCCCTGCTGATGCAGTAATAAAGAATCCACCTGCCAAGGCAGGAGACACGGGTTCGACCCCTGGTCGGGGAAGATCCCACGTGCCACAGAGCAACTAAGCCCGTGTGCCACAGCTACTGAGCCTGTGCTCTAGAGCCCCAGAGCCACAACTACTGAGACCCACACGCCCTAGAGCCCGTGCTCCACAACAAGAGAAGCTTCTGCAATGAGAAGCCCACGGGCCACTCGCCGCAACTAGAGGAAAGCCCATGTAGCAACAGAGACCCAGAACAGTCAACAATAAACAAATAAATAAAATTTTTAAACACAGATTTAAGAAATAAAAATAAAGGAACCACTCCAACTGCTGTGTTGAAATAGACCATCAGAGAACAAGGGCAGAGTAGGGAGACAAATTATGGGACACACTGTAAAAATCCAAGTGGGAGGAGCTAACGATGGCCCAGACCAGGATGGTGGCAGAAGGGGTAAGGAGAAACAGATTCTTGGTGTATTTTGCAGGTACAGGTAACAGAATTTTCTGAGGCTGGATTTGGAGTATCCAGAGAAAGAAGAACATCAGAAGGACTCCAAAATTCTCAGCTGATAGCTATCAGAAGGATGGGGTGGCTGCTCACCAAGCTAGGGAGGAATACAGGTGAATGTGGGGTGGAAGGGAGGGCAGAAGGTCAGAGAAGGGGTTGTGTTTCAGACACATTAAGACTGAGAGCTTATTGGATGTCCAAGTGGAGATGTTAAGAAGGTGACTGGATATGAAGGTCTGGAGTTCAAGGTAGAGGACAGGGCTTAGAGACAGGAAGCTGACAGTCATCAGTACAGACCTGAGGGTCAACGCCATGGAGACCAGGTGAGATTCCATGCAACACAGTGAAAGCAAAAGTCAAACAAGGACGTGGAGGGAAGCAGCATTGTGTCACACCTCTGGCTTGGCAGTGACAACATTTATACAGTCACAATAACGCAAACACAAAATACTGATTTAGCTAAAACTATGATTGAACTGTGTTAAGAAGATGGACAAAGTATAGAAAGAGCTGGCAAGCGAGATCTACAAGTGCTTAAACCCAGGATCCCCAATAGCACAAAGATAACATTTGAAACCTAGAATGGCAGACTTGGGCATAAAAGATATTCCTGGTTCAGAGTAATCTGGAAGTTGCCCTGAAAGAAAGTGCCATTTTCCTTCCCCACGGAAGCCCTGTGCACTCCCTTGTTTGGTCAGATCCTGAGAAAGGAAGGGCAGGAGAGTTCCAATTTAATAAGTGGCGCATTTCTGGAAATGTGACTGTGTGTGCCCAGCAATCACTCAACAAATGCCGCTTCAGCACCCATGTCAAGATGCTGTGTTTGTTCAATAGCCTGATATCACTGTTGGACACATAGCTTAAGTAATTAAACTGCAATGAATGTTTGAATATGTGTTCTAAAGAATACTTTTAATTTAAAAATGCTCTTTCTTCCATTACATGCTGACTGCCAGGAAGTTCACTCTGGAAAGAAGCATGGTTTCTCCCCCAACCCCTCTCCACCAGTAATTCTGTGCTTCTTCAAGGCTACAATGCTTCCGCTAACAAACAATTCTACAAGGGGAAGAAAAAAAACTTCAGAACTGTCCGATACAAAATGCTATTATGAATTGGACTCTCATTAAGATGAAATGGGGATGTGTTATTTCAGGTTTTATTATCTTAAACCATTTGTTGAATGGATTCTTTTTTCCCTTGGAAGACACAAAGCTGTGACCCAGTGAGCCCACGGTGATAACAAACAGGCAACAGATAACTCGATTCTTTCACATCTGCTTTCCAGCATCATGTGTCTCTTTAGACAGTTTGTGTTTTATTTAGTAATTTCACCTTTTCTTTACTCAAAACCAGGGTGGGTGTTTCTTC
Organism: Redunca redunca; assembly: GCA_006410935.1. Classification (NCBI taxonomy): domain Eukaryota; kingdom Metazoa; phylum Chordata; class Mammalia; order Artiodactyla; family Bovidae; genus Redunca; species Redunca redunca. The sequence continues at coordinate 150,551 of SJYQ01018422.1, forward strand.
CCCGAGAAGATTTTAATGCAGCGGCTGAGGGTTGAAGAGAAAAAAAAAAAAAGTCCACTGGTGAAAGACGCTCCATTAAAGTAAGAGTGAAGCCAAAATTGAAAATTGAGAGCTAATCTTTTCATATCTTTGGAATGGAAGTATTTTTAAATTGGCAATTTACAAAAGAATAAAATGGGCTGGAATAATACAGTGCACGTTGGGCAGTAGCATTACAATTCTAATTAGATGCATTCCCCTGTCTGAGATTTACTTACAGAACAATCTCAGTTTTAGCGGGAAGAAATTCTTATTGATGAATTTGATGACGGCTATGGAATTGTACTTGCCTTGTGGTGGGCTCCAAGGGCAAGTCCTGTAAAATGTGGACTTGGGGATGAAGGCATAGCCCTTCTTCCTTGGTAGCAACCTGAACTCTTCTGCCCAGAATGTAGTGGGATTTACTGAGAGATACTAAGTATCGGTACTGCTGTTTCTTTATTTCAAAGATAACCAAGAGTTCATTTGTCACAATATTGAGGGACTATCTGAATTTTGCACTGGAGGCAGTGTTTCCAGATCTCTCACAACTTCATCTTCATCCTAGGAGGATGCATCCTCCATTAGGTACGTTACCAGCTCTGCTGATCCGATTCTGGGCAGTGTGGGTAGGTATATATGGATTCCCCAGAAAGTGTCAGTATATTGAATGGCTGGAAAGTCAGGAATCTCATACATAATAGGTAAAAGTATTTTACAGGAGACAAGTGAGAAGTGAAAGGCCAAGGATAAAAATAAGAGGGAGGATGCAATGAAAAGACAAAAAGAGATGGCAAGTGGACTGAAGCATCCTGGTGATACGGTTCACGGAGTAGGTGGCTTCAGGGATACGTGGGCATCATCATTCGGCAGACAGGAAGGTGACCGGGAGAGAGTTTTAGCGGCAAGCCCAGGAGCAGGGCACATTAACTCCACCCCTATTCCACTGCCCAGGGCTCAGGCACCTGAGCCCATCTGACTGCAGGCAGAACTGGGATGCAGGCCAGCTACATGCCCAGAGATAAAAGAAAAGACTCTGGTGACCAGCCATCTGGCCCATCACAAGGCTCCTTCTACCACAGTTCTAGGCTCCCAAGCTGCTTCTAACTCTCCCCAGGAATAACCAAGTTACTCATTGTGCCTGCGGGGGGCTCCTCACGGAGGAGAGGAAGCACTGAAGTGGTACACGCTGACAATCACCGGCTCTAAATCCCCAGCTAACCTGCCCATCCTATGCCAGCAGCCTTCCTGGGAAGCTGGCTTCTGCACACCGCTAGAAATCAGTTCCCATCGAGGGCAGCTGTTCTTAAATTAACCAAAACAAGGCAGAGAGGGGAAGGAGCATTTGGAGAGACAGCTGATGGCTTCATTGAATCAGAGGAAGCCTCTTTGCTCCTGCTACCCTGCTGCCAAGCCTCCCCTCTCGGTGGGCGAGAGGATGTCTTTCAAGTTCCTTCTTCAGATCTGAACTCAGGGCTGTTCACCCAGAGATGGGGGCTTCTGATGCCAGCTCCAGGAACTGACAGGACAGCTCTGAGGGGCCAGCCGGAGATGCAAAGTCCCAGGAAAAGAAAAGGCACTTCTAAAGAGATACAGGCAAAACTGTCAGCAGGATGAATACGAAGTTTTAAGATCAGTGTTGCTTTTCTTGCTAAGAATTCCCCCAAGGTGTCCTGAAAAGTAGCTGCAAAAGAACTGAAGATTCGGTGTTGGCCGTCTGCAACATTTATCACAAAAAAGAGATGTCCGGGCAAGGTCGCACCATTCACGTTGGCACAAAATATGCAGCAGGCTCCCTGAGGCCACGAATCCCTCACTTCCACAATGGCAGGAGCTGCCATGACTACAAGACGGCTGTGAAAATTCACGCTCACCTAGAGCCAGGCAAGGGGAGGTGCTTCTGCCAGAATACAGAGGGCACCAGAACACAGGGCTTTCCAAAGGCAAACATAAGGCTGAGACTGCTGGGGTGTGGCCAAAGGGTGTGCCGAGGTGACCCTGAGGTGACAGCATGGATAATAATCAAAATAAGAAAAGCAGCCAGCAGCGTTGCCCACCGTCATGGTCAGCCTTTCTAAGCACTTCAGAACATGTATTTACAAATGCGCTCCTACCGACTACCTCGTAAGGCAGCAACAACTGTAACCACCACTGTACAAATGAGGAAAACAGCTCAGAGAGGTTAAGTAACTTGCCCAACATCACACAGCTGCTAAGTGGTCAAACTGGGTTAGGAATCCAAGCCTGTCCAGTTCCAGAGCCGTTGTTCTTGACCTTCATCCTATGCTGACCTCTACTGTGGCCCTAGAGGTAGCAAGAGGGATGATCACTAAGACGATCTCTGAAGGACCCCAGGAATGATTTTGGCCAATGGACAACACTCACGGTCAGCTTTAACTGGCCAACCAGACTGCCAGCAGCAATGCCCCAGTGTCGCATGCAAGAGGACTACCAAGGGACTTCCCAGCAGTCCAGTGGGTAAGAATCCACCGTGCAGGGCACACAGGTTCGATCCCTGGTCTGGGAACCAAGATCCCACGTGCAGCAGAGCAACAAAGCCGGAGTGCTACTGAGCCCAAGCGCCCTAGAGCCAGCGTCCGGCAAGAGAAACCACCGCAGTGAGAACCGTGCACCGCAACTACAGAGTAGCCCCGCTCGCAGCAACTCGAGATAGCTCAGGTGCAGCAACGATGACCGGAGCAGCCAAAAATAATAAACATTTTCAAAAGAGCCAAGACGGCCACTGAGGAGCAGTCACCTGTGTTTTACGAAAATCACTACAATGCCACCATCCAGACAGTGAACGCCGAATGGATGGAAAAATTCCAGGCCAGGCTATAGGAGGCAGTGACTGCAGGCAGGAGAATTCTGCCCTGCGATCAGCGCTCTGGTTCTGGTTCAAACCCCAGCTCTTCCATGACCTCGCCAGGCAACCCTAGACAAGTTAGATAACCACTCCATCTCTCAAATTCCTCAAAGATAAAATGGGCATGGGCGGGGAGGGGAAGAGAGAAGAATCCACCTCAAAGATGGCCGAAAAGATTACATTAACTGAGCAGGTGTGTCAGTCAGGGTTTATCAGGGATCCAATAGTGCCCTCAATTTGGGTAATTTGAGGAAAGTTTTTAAAGGGGACTTTATAAATGAGGGCAGAATGCAGTGAAACCACATGTAACAATGCAGTATCCTAGACCAGTAACAGCCTCGGGCCATTCCTGCTCTGGGCTTTTCTGGTGGCTCAATCAGTAAAGAATCCACCTGCAATGAGAGAGACCTGGGTTCAATCCCTGAGTTGGGAAGATCCCTTGGAGGTGGGCATGGAAACTCGCTCCAGCATTCTTGCCTGGAGATCCCATGGACAGAGAAGCCTGGTGGGCTGAAGTCCGTGGGGTCGCAAAGAGTCAGACACAACTGAGCGACTAAGCAAATTCCTGCTCTAGAAAGGGGGGGAGGATATGATAGCCGGAACTCTTGAGAAAAGTATGGTCCCCCAAAGATGTCCAGGTCCTAGTAAATCCCAAAACCTGTGAATGGATTACCACACATGGAAAGGGGGACTTTGCAAATGTGATCTTGAGGTGGGGAGATATTGCAGAATTGTTGGGGTGGACCCAGTGTAATCACAAAAGCCCTGGGATTTCCCTGGTGGTCCAGTGGCTAAGACTCCACCTTCCCAATGCAGGGGGGCGGCCTGGGTTTAATCCCTGGTCAGGAAATGAGATCCCATATGTGGCAACTGAAGAGTTCGAATGCCACAATTAAAGATCCCACGTGCCGCAACGAAGACCAGGTGCAACCAAATAAATAAATAAAAATACATATTTTTGTAAAAAGGTCCTTATAAGAGGGAGACAGAGAATTGAAGAAGATATGATAACACAAGCTGGGGTGGAGTCATGTGGAGCCACAAGCCAAGGAATGCAGGCAGCCTCCGAAGCTGGAACAGGGAAGGATGGAATTCTGCCCCAGACCCTCCGGAAGGAACACAACCCTGCCGACCCCTTGACTTTAGTTTCCTGAGACTCTGTTCAGGCTTCTGACTTCCAGAACTGTAAGATGGTACATTTGTGTGGTTTTAAGCCACCAACTGTACAGCAATTTCTTAAAGCAGCCATGGGCAACTGATCCAATTGGGGTTGGATGCAAGAGGGCTGCCCTGAAGGTGTGGCCTTCAATCAGTCAAGCCAAGAAATTCCCCCAAGAAAGAAAGCGGAGGAAATAAAACTCTGATCTCTCTCCTCTGAAGAAGAAGCTGGGAAGAAGTCAACTGAAGCCAGAGGGGGCTGTGTCCAGACAGATCAGCCTCTGGGGTTGAGCACAGAGAATGGAAGGTGGGGACCCATCTGATGAGATGAAGAGCTTCTCTAGCACCACAGGGAGACATGGAGAAACTCCACATGGGCTCACATACTGTACAAGAGGCAGGGGCCACCTGTGAATCCTGAAAAAGAGCGGGATGTCTGCACTCCAGCTGGTAAATAGACCCACCCAGAACAGAACCCCAGCAACACAGACTCAGCTCTCAGTTGTGGAGGGTGGAACTTCTTCCAGAGCTTCCCAGGGGGTGGCAGAGAGTGGGGAATACCTTCTATCATCTGATAGGAGGCAGTCTGTAGGGGCAGTCAGTTCAGAGCCCACCACCCCTCCTCTCGCCTTAACCACCCATCCCAGCCCTGGCTACCCCTCCTTCACGCTACACCCTTCAAAGGTGGATTCTGCTGGATGGAGAGGAAAGCCTAGGGTCCCAGGTACCGGCGGTCCCTCCTAGCCTGGCTCTGAACAACTGCTACTGCCCACAGTACCAGCTGGGGACATCGTCAGGCCCTACCCTGGGAAACTAACATTCACAGGGCAGCTTAGCTGAAATCTGCAGCCTGGCACTAGCCAATAAGGCAACTGTGCAGATAAGACACTTTACTGCCATCTTCTGGGATCTGTAATAACTGCATATATCCAAGAGAGCAATGAAGTAAAGAGCCACCCCACTCCCCCACCCCCAAATTGTGCAGTGTACAGCATGCACAATGGTAAGTGCTGGCCCTGTAGATTTTGATAGAGCTCTCAACACAACTGGATGATAGTGATCATGGCCTTCTTTTGATTCGTTGTCTGTCCCCCCCAACCCCCACCGAAACCATCATTGGTGCCGTCCAGCCAAAACCTCCTAGAGCATCCCTCTAGATGAATACACTGGTCTGTGCACTGTTGCAGTGAGAGAACACAGGGGAGAATATACTGTTGGGCCATGTTTCTACAAGGCTTCTCAGGTGTCTCAATGGCAAAAACCTGCCTGCCAATGCAGGACACACAGAAAATGCAGGTGCGATCCCTGGGTCAGGAAGATCCCCTGGAGATGGAAATGGCAACCCAGTCCAGTATTCTTGCCTGGAAAGCCCATGGACAGAGGAGCCTGGTGGGCTACAGATCATGGAGTTGCAAAGAGTCAGACACGACCAAGTGACTGAGCATGCATGTTTCTACCAAGCTCAAGAATAAGTAAAATTAATTTACAGGGTCCAGGGTTTCGACAGGAAGGTGGGTATATTCACTGTCAATACAGTAGCCGCTAGGGACTTCCCTGGCACTTCAGTGGTTAAGACTTCCCCTTCCAATGCAGGGTTGCAGGTTTGATCCCTGGTTAGAGAGCTAAGATCTAACATGTCTCACAGCCAAAGAACCAAAACATAAAACAGATGCAATACTGTAACAAATTCAACTGAGACTTTATAAATGGCCCACATCGAAAAAAAAAAAATCTTAAAAACCAGTAGCCCTTACCCATGTAATGACTGAGCACCGGGAGCTCAGCTGATCTGAACTGGGATGTGCTAGAAGCATCAAATATATACTTCAAAGACTTAGTGAGAACCAGAGCACAACGCATCTCATGAATGAGAATCTGATAACATTCTTGACAGGCTGGGTTAAGATGTTGTTGCTCAGTCGTGTCTCTTTGCGACCCCATGGACTGCAATTTCCTCTTTTATATTTTTAAGGTGGCTACTACCTTAAACTACCTTGGTGACCTGTACTATCTTTTGTTGTACCAAGCCCCTCTCAGCCCTTCATGCCTGTGCCTCAGACCTGGGCTGAAGGTCACTCCACAGCAGATCTTTGTGAACTGGGCATCTGCCTGCTGGCTGATCCCCTCCCGCCCTTTCTTCAGGAGGATCTAGGGAGGCATTTTAAAGCATTTGCAGAAGGTCTGACATTATTAGGACACATGGGTGTTGCACATGGCGAATCAGATCTTAACAATTCTCTCTTCTTTCTCCTCCTTCTCTCTCTTCCTCTCCCTGTTATCATCCTACTCTTTCTCACTCCCTCTCTCGCTTCTCTACACATTTTTCTCATTCCTCTCTCCCTTACCAACTTTCTTCCCTATTTCTCAGGCCACCAAGTGGGAGACATGCTGCCAACTCTACCCAGTGATGCTGCTCACCTGTCACCACCAGGAGAGCGATCCCTCTGCCTCTGTTTCTGGGGGTCTCTCTCCCAACTCATCAAGGAGCTAGCAGCCTGGCTGTGGTCATGTCCTGCCCTGGGCAACCAGCCCTGCAGAGCACAGGACTCCTTCCTTCCTTCCTAACACAGACTGAGAAGGTGAGACCCACTGGCAGCCCCAACTGGGGGCCAGGGAAGCTGAGCCCATCAGAGAGGAAGCAGGCAAACCAGGGGCCTCGTAAGAAATTTGGGAGAACAACAGAGTGTGGGTGGAGGTTTAAAAACAGAGGAGAATCCTAACATGCCACCCAAGAGTAGAGGAAAAAAATTAGTGAGGCAGAAAGAAAAATGTTGGGATGCAAATAAAGCTGCAAATTGTAAGTGGGCTGGTGGAGAAGAGGCTGCCTGAAAGTTGACACATTTCCTCCCAGCCCTGGATCCGTCGTAGACTCACTGCCGTGACCTTGGATGTGCCCCTTCTCATCTCTGGCCCTCAGTTTCTCCATCTGCCAAATAAGCTGTTCAGTGATTTCTGAGGGTCCCTCCACATGCAAGAATGGAGTTGTGTTTTTCATAAGGAAATGGTATTTCTGAGCCAGTGGTACAGGGCAGGTGTTATTCTAACTACTGGGGATGCAGCGTAGAACAAAGCAGACGAAATTCGCTGCCCTCCAGAAATTGTCACACTCAGTAAAAACCGCCAGCCTCAAGACTGCTGAGGAGAGACAAATGCTCCACTACATCTTCAGATGATATTTTTATTGGTGGCAGGAGGAAAGGCGAGATTCTTTGTTCATCAGATTCTCGCACTAATGAGAATACCTGGAGTAATGGAGCAATTGTAATTAGGCCAGGAACTCTGCACACGCACGAAGGCCATAAATAAGAGCGGGGCTGTGCCTAACCTTTCCTTCAAAGTCCTGGGAAATGGAAGGATGTGGGGGGAGAGGCTGAGCAGGGGGACAGCCTCCCCCAAAACAACAGGTACTTGGAGGCGGTCAAGGTGATCCCTCATTCTCAGGCTGATTGACCAACATGAAATTCAAGACTGAGTCTCCAGTAGGAGATGTGGGAAGCCCAGGGAAGAAGAGTGAAAGTGAGGCATCCAGATGGTGGTTGTCAGAGGACTCAAACCCGGGCTGCTGGGCTGTCATCACATGGACAGTGGGCATGGGTGAACCCAGGGCTCTGGCACTTTCTATGAAGGGTCTATTATTTGGGGGGAATCAGGAGTCAGGGGAGGCCCAGGTGGCCTCTCACTTCCCAGCTCTTTCCACCCTCACCTGCTCCTGGACCCCCATAGGAGAAATCCTTGCAGGAAATTAAAAGAAATATCAGCTCTGCTATAGAGTTTGGGTCAGCCTCACCAATGCCACTTACTGAGTCCAGCTGTGAGGCTGGACAAGCCAAATCTCCCCATCCCCATGCCACCCCCGCCACCCCGAGCTGAGGTTCTTCTGCCAAGTGGCACCAATACTGTCCACCATGAAGCAGGGAAGAAGCACTCAAATAGGAGCACTGATTCATCTTCAGGGCTCACGCCACGCCTCCAGCACAGCCCACACTGTTGAAGGCTGATCTCTTGGCTAAATGCATATGACTCAGGTTCCCTAGATGAGGAGGTGGCTTGGCCTGTGACAAGCAGTAACTGGGCATGTGTTATAGCCCTTTGCCAGGCCATCAACTTCAGGACACACAGCAAACCCTTAGATGCCCCTTTTAGCTGAGCCCATCTCATGGCAGGGGTTCTGCCACTGGAGGGGTCTTCACTCCTAAAAGGCGGCATGCCCAGTGGGGCAGGAAAATGCTGACTCTAGTCTCCATTCATCTGGGCTTGAATTCAAATTCCACATTTGACTAGCTGGATGGTGGTGCACATGTTTCCCTACCTCTTAGCTTTCCTTCCCTCTGTCCAGTCTGGAGGAGACTCGATGCCTCATCAGCAGCATCTTGGCAGAAAACAGGGGGCCCAGTTGAAGGTACAGCCACAGAGAATTGAATAAAGGTGAAGGTGGGATAAGGAAACCAGCAAAGAATGAGGGGCACCCAGGGAATAGCAGGGGAAGGACCAGGGGAGGCGCCGCTGCTCTGGGAAGTGGTGGGAGCTGTGGCCCAGAAGGGCTCCTGACCCTAGGGTAAAAGGCACAGATGCTGCTAAACCACAGTCAAGCAAGGAGGGGTGGGAGAAACCAAGACCCAGCCTGACTCTCCTCCCACCAGATCTCCTGCTGGTGCCTCCTGTTTGCCAAATCGAACCAGAGGCTGGAAGGCCAGGGAGCTGGGACACACCAGCAGTGAGCTTCTCAAGGGACAGAGCAGACCAGAGGACAGATCTGGGGACAAAAAGAGATTGGCTGACTGTGGAAGGCTCTATAATGACCCGCAAAGATGTCTACATCCTCATCTCTAGAACCAGTGAATAGGTTATCTTCAGTGAAGAAAGATAAGTTATCTTAACATGTGATTAAGGTAAGCATCTGAAGGTGAGGAAATGATCTTGGATTATCCGTCATCATTGTTCACTCACTGGGTCATGTCTGACTCTTTGAGACCCCATGGACTGCAGCACACGAGCCTTCCTGTCCTTCACCATTTCCCAGAACTTGCTCCAACTGAGCCCAATGCATTCACAAGGGTGCTTATAAGAGGGTATGTGATAATGGAAGTAGAGGGACATCGAGAAAGAGAGAGTAAAAGATGCTCACTGCTGGCTTTGGAGACGGAGGATGGGGTCACAAGCCAAGGCATACGGGGGGCTCTAGAAGCTAGGAAACAGATTCTCCCCTGGAGCCTCCAGAAAGAAAACAACCCTGCTGACCCATTTTAGGACTTCTGACCTCCAGAATTGTAATGGAATAAATCTGTGCTGTTTTAGGTCATTGTTTGTGGTAATTAGCTACAGCAGCAATAGAAGCCTAATATACCTGCACAATACCCAGGGGTCCCTCTGCCCAGCCCGCAGCCCTCTGCCACCCTCTCGGATCACTCTCTGGTCTTGGATCCATGTCAACCCCAGGTAGACAGAGGTCAGGAGGGTGGTACATGCCTGGGAGAGAATGCCTTGGTTAAGCAGTAATGTTTCTCAGAGGGAGGAAGCAGCTCAGAGCGGGTGTAATAGAGAATAAATTTGACTCCACAATTGCTCCCAAACTACACCTGAAGACATGCTCTGGGTTGCTCTGTAATAGAAGTGTCATATTTTTCTCCTTTCATTACAAACAACAAAAAAATCAAACCCTCATATGGACTGTCTGGTGAGAAAAACAACGTGATGTAAAACAAAAAGGCCCAGACCAGAGGCCGGGAAACTTGGATGCTAACCCCAGGTCTTCCCCAGCTTTGAAGTTGAATCTACAAAGGTTTCTGGCCTTCCCTGAGCTTCAGTTTCCCCATCAGTAAAAGGGAGTGAGACTGGGGCCCGAGTCTACTGGCAGGCTGATTCTATGGTTCTAAACACCTATTCCCTGTCGCCAGCCAGCCTGACCCTGTAGGAGTGGGGGTGGTCAGCGCCTGTGGAGAGCTGCCACCTCCAGAGCTCTAAGCTTTCTCTGGAAAGTCCACTTGTTGGACCAGAAACTACAATCTGTTCTCTGCTGCCCCCTGCTGGCTACTCAAGAACAAAGCTTTCCAGTGAGATCCCTTGGAAACTGTCAAAAGGGGCCCTCAGGAGATGCCCCTGCAATCTCCTGCATCCACTCCTGCACTCATCCACCTAGACCTGGCCAGCCAAGACCTCCTTGGAGGCACAAGGAAGCCAGTGCAAGGACCAAAGGCCTGGATGGGGAGGCTGCCTGCTGTGGGGCACAGAGTCAGTTCTCCCCATCTCTGCATTCCACCTCTCCAGCACTAGTAAGCTGAAGTATGAGGTGCTGTGGATTCCGGAAAGTGGTAATGTTTTCCCATTTGCTGCCTTTGGATGATAGTAACAAGAAGATAATGTGTCCCTGTTCCTTCCCCCCACCACACACACACACACACACACACACACACACTCACCCAAAAGAAGCACACAGATAAGTGTGCTTTACAAGACAGAAATTAGCAGCGAAAAGTCTACTGAGAAGGCACAAGAGGGCTGGCCCAGGAAAGAAGAGAGAGACAGTACAAAAACCACAATTAAGAGCCTGAGTAAACCGGAAGGTATGTCAAAGGCTGATTATGGCTCATGCCCCCAGTTTAAAAAGAGGCTGAGCGCAGATGAGACTGGACAAAAACTTTCTTTGAAAGTCATGAACCAAAATGTGGCCTGATTTTAATCCATTAGATGGTGTGTGAGAAGGAATTGCCTGGGCTTTTGTAACAGAAACGTCCCTAACAGCTGCTCCAGTTTTTCAGGGAGGGGTCCCCAGTTGTTTAAGTTCAACACTCCCTCAGGTACTAATGCCAAGGTGTCTCCTACCACACTTCTTGGGGGTCCTATGCCTATGCCTTTTTCTTGGACTTGCAAATGTCCTGGAGCATCAGGAGGGGAGACTTCCATCCAGGATGCTTTGGACCAGACCATACAAGGTCCTGCCTGATCCAGGCATCAGTCCAGCTGGGAGGACCATAGATGAATTGAGACCCTCACTGTCCCCAGGAAAAGGGGTCACGATGGGGGCACTGCACACAGAAGACAGACAAGACAGGAGGCTAGGAAGCCTGCAGGCCACTGTACGTGTCCTCAGATAATGCCTCTGCCAGGCTCTTCATCTGTTCTGAGCCGCCTCTGAGACTCTGCCCAGATCCCACCCAGGCCTTTCTTCCAGCGCAGTCAGGAGCTGCTGAAGGTCCCTTCTGCTCCCATCTCCCAGCCTCCACCCTACTCCTCTTTCTCTAGCCAGAGCCTTCTCTCCAGCCTAGGACGTTCCTTCCTTCCAGCTTCTGCAGGTCATCATGTCCCCTTCCTCTGACCACCTCTAAGATCTCCACCTGGTTTTTGGATACCTGGAAGCCCATCAGACACTGAGCCTGAATCAACCAAAAATTGGTTGACCTTTTTCCTCCACAACGGGAGGACTTAAACCTCAAATCTTCCCAGAGCCACAAAAGGGAAGAAAATGAAAAAATTTCCCATGTTAAAAATAGACACTGCCACCCCTGAAACCAGGATTATCCTCGTTTTACTGTCTGAGCCACCTGGGAAGCCCTCTGGTGGTCCAGGGGTGCTGAATTCAGAACCACAGAAAAATTCAATCACACTGCACAGCCATATTCATGTAATTGATGTCTGTTGATTTCCAAAGTTTAGAGTCAACCAGTGGACAAAGCACAGAAGACTTAATTTGGTGACAAAACGGGGATGTTAACAGCCAAGATGATGGGAGAGTAAAGGTATATCAGATCGGTGAGGAAAGAAGTGGGAGATGGGAGGGGAGGCTGCAGCTCTGCCACCGTCATCCTACACACGGGAGAATCCCTGCAGCCCAGTAGAGAGCTCCAGATGAAGGGTACCAAGCTACAAAAGTAAACCAAAGAACTAGCAATATACTCCCCGAAATTAGAAGGGATCCAAGAGCATCAAAGCATTCAATTCTCACTTTTCACTAACATGGGGTGAAAAGGACATGTGGGGAAACTGATTTACCCATATTATTCGGAGACAGAGAAAACTACCAAAATAGTAAAAACAAAAACAAAAAACAGGGTCCATTAAAATTGCTGGCTCTAGGGGATAGGGGAGTTTGGGCAGGAAATTTCACTTTTATTCATAAGCTCATTTGTGCCCTTTGGGTTTCTCTTTTTTGACCCAGGTCATGTGTCAGTAAAAATGTTGTTTGCCATATCAGTCAACATAGGATGTTGCAACCAGCAGGCACTACAGCTACCTGAACAGTGAGCCCTGAGGAACTAAAGATGGAGACAAACAGACTGCCGGCTGCCAAGCCCTCAGCACTGCAGCGGACCCCATTGTGCACCCACAGGCGATTCAGGATGGAGAAAAGCAGGATACTGCGCCTATGAATTACCGTGCATCTCGAAGGAATGATTTTAATAAGTCCAGACTCTCGCATCTTCCTATACATAGAAAAGTGCTAAACTTGTTAACTTGAGATATCTGGCTTTCTTTAGTTAACATCAGTCTTTTGAAATTCCCAGAACCTGGTCTCTGTTGCAGACGCTCATGTATCTTGGTTCCTCCCTTACCTCTTAGGAGCAGACCCTCGAGCTGAGAGGCTGTCTTCTGGCGCGTGAGTCCTTAGAAAGTCCGCTGAATATAACATAATTCTCACCTTCTAGGTTGTGCATTTTTTTGTCCATTATTTTGATTTTATAAATTAATGTAAAAGTTGAAAAACTGACACCAAAATCCTGACCAACTGCACCAGAAATATTCAGTACCCTGCTGTTGGACTGGGAGTGCAGGGGGACAGTGAGATGGCGGGATGGGGAGGTTGGAGGGAAGGGCGGGTGGAGGTGCGGGGGACGGAAGCAGGAGGCTTGGCGCCTGCGCACTAGCCCAGCATGTTGCGGCAGCGCAGTCGCTCCTCCTCGCGTTTCTCCTCCAGGCGGTTTTCCAGCAGCCTCAGCTCCCTCTGCACTGCCTTCCGCATGGACGGCTCCAGCTCCAGCACTTTCTCCAAGTCCGCCTTGGCCTCCGCCTCATTCCACACCTCGGCGTGAGCCCTGGCCCGCACATAGTAGGCCTTCACGATGCCTGTGGGGAAGATCCTGCTGTATCCGCCGCCTGGCCGGGGAGGTAGCCCTCACCAGACAAGCGGCTGGGCTTCACCAGCTAGCGCAAACTTTAACCTTCGCCACGATGACCCTTAACCTCTCTGCACTTCCGGAGCCCGGCCCCTCCACTATAAAATAGGGATGACGATAATAATTGCAGTACCCACTCCCCTCCCGCGGACCCTTCCAAGACCCGGTAACTAATTTTACATTCACAACTTTTTAAGTCTTTTCTAATAGAGGCTCCCCAAATGATGCAAGCTCCAGGTCCTATCCCTAAACCTGTCTCTCACGGTCATTATGAGAATTAAATGAAAGAAATGCAGGGAAGTGTGTGGCGCAAGGTAAGTGATCCTGTACGTTCTTCAAACATCGTCTTCACAAATATTGCCATATCCACCCCCCCCCCCCCCCCCCCCCCCCAGTAGATACTCAGTTCAGTTCAGTTCAATCGCTCAGTCATGTCCGACTCTTTGTGACCCCGTGGACTGCAGCACCCAGGCTTCCCTGTCCATCACCAACTGCTGTAGTTTACTCAAACTCATGTCCTTTGAGTCGGTGATGCCATCCAACCATCTCATCCTCTGTCATCCCCTTCTCCTCCTGCCTTAAACCTTTCCCAGCATCAGGGTCTTTTCAAATGAGTCAGCTCTTCGCATCAGGTGGCCAAAGTATTGGAGTTTCAGCTTCAACATCAGTCCTTCCAATAAACAATCAGGACTGATTTCCTTTAGGATAGACTGGTTGGATCTCCTTGCAGTCCAAGGGACTCTCAAGAGTCTTCTCCAACACCACACTTCAAAAGCATCAGTTCTTCGGCGCTCACTCAGTTCAGTTCAGTCGCTCAGTCGTGTCCGACTCTTTGCGATCCCATGAACCGCAGCACGCCAGGCCTCCCTGTCCATCACCAACTCCTGGAGTTTACTAGGATGTACTTAATATTGTTCTCTATACTGATTGCCCCCCTTTTTAAAACCCACTGACTGCTCCACACAGGTTTGGTGACTTTTATTTGTCCTAATTCACCATAAAATAAAATAACTTCCCACAACACCACAAAGCACCGTTCATTCATCACCTGTGATACTGTTATAGGCTTAGGGAAACCCTGCTGGGTGGAAGATCTGATCTCTTGACCAGGTCAGGAGAGAGAGCTACGGAGGTCTGTGCGTGTGATTTTGGACCCGGGGGCGGGATTGGGCCGCTGCCCCGCCCACACCGCCCCGCCCACCTCGCCCCGCCCCGCCCACCTGGGTGGTGCCGGAGGATGTCACTAGCATGTTCCAGCACCTCGTAGTNGCCCACCTCGCCCCGCCCCGCCCACCTGGGTGGTGCCGGAGGATGTCACTAGCATGTTCCAGCACCTCGTAGTACTCCTCCTTCTTCAGCAGACACTGGCAGTAGTTCAGGATCAGGGTGTTGATCATCTTCTCCAGCTTCAGCCACTGCACCTCCCAGGGTTTCTCCTGTCCCGTGGAGAAAGCTCTGCTTCCGCCGCGCCCCCACCCTTCCCCACCATGGCCATGGCCAGCGCACCCCACTTCCCATTCCCCCTGGCAGGCAGCCTCCCACCTTAGTCTGCAGGTTCCTCAGGCAGACGATGGCTTCCTGGTACTTGTTGGAGGCCTCCTCGTAGCGGCCCAGCTTGAAGAGCCGGTTTCCTTCTCCATGGAGGATGGGCACCGCCTGCATCTTCTCATGGTTATTCAGGTTCCAGGTCTCCCTCTGGTACTGGCTCGGGGCCTCGACCTGCTCCAAGAGCTGCCGGTCAGTGACGCAGGGACCCTGGGTGCCCGCAGCCCGGTAGGGCAGGCCCTTTCCCCTGCAAGGGACCAGAGACAGTGGACCCAGAACATCTAGCTAAAGTCAGCTTTGCATTTTCCACAGTGAGGATTGGTGGGCAGAACCATGCTTGCTGGCCAAACACAGGCAAACAGGGAAAGGAAGCAAGTGCCCCCTCCCCACCACCATGGCTTTACCCTAAATCAGAGCCTTTGTGCAAAGTAAGAAAAGATAATTTGTCAACACATTTTACTGAAAATATTCAGAAAATTGCCATGACACTCATTTTGTTAGAACAAGACACTTTATGCTATCTACTGGGAAATTATCATTATAAAATCACAAATATATATTGTCTCTAATGAGCACCTTAGAAGCGATGCTCTTGTGGTGTGCACAAGCTGTGCAACTGTTCAAGCAGACCCTGAAAAGGCCCCTTATTGATGCAATTCTCATATTTATTTGTACTCACCCATGTAACCCTCAGGCTGAACCTCAACCTTGGCCATTAGCTGAGTCCTGCTCTGGTTTGATGCTCTCCCACCACCCCACAGACAGGGACCATCAGTCACACTGAGGTCCGAGGGAGATGGTATGGATGGTTCCATGCAGTTCTCCCGCTACTGGAGAACCAGATTGGAACCCACAAACCACAGGGACTGGGGCTGAGAATATACTTCTAAACTTTTGAGGGGAAAAGGAAGTAGATCACCAATAGAAATAAAATGCCTCCAAAAAGAAAAAGAACATTTTTTAAATGGGTCTCAAAGGGGTTTTTCCTTTGGAAAAGGCAAAGGATGTTTTTTTGGTGGAGTGAGAGGATCCAATTCCAGTTCTCCCGTGGTTTAGGAACCCTTTTTGGTTTCCTAAATAGGATCTGGATGATGTCCAGTGGCCCGTGGGACTGGGCCCTTTGATGCCCACTGGCCCCAGTTGTTCTCTGGTGCAGGGACCGTCCCTACCCCACCTCCCACACCCCAGGGTCACACCTGCAGCAACTCGATTATGAAGATTAGTGGCTGAGGCTCCTTCTGCAGTTCATCCAGATCCTCGTAGCCCAGCGTGTGGTAAGCGAACATGTTGGCCAAGCCACACGTGTGCACGTGCCACTCCGTGGGGTCCTTACCCTCTGCCATCTGCCGCAGGCTCCGGGACAGGATGGGGTAGACCCCTGTGTGCTGTGGGGAAAGGTGGGCGGATGGTATCAGGCTGTCTGCTCAGAGCCAGCTGGGCCACAAAGAGCCCACTCTGGGCCCCTCCCAGAGCAGGACCTCTACCCCACACACACACACTTGTCCCATGGTTGTTACTACTCATCTAATTACTGCAGCTACCTGTGTGCAGAGTGCTCTACACCTGCTAGTACTTTTAATCCTTAAGATGACCCTATGAGAGGGGCACTATTATTCTCCCTATTTTATAGATGTGGGAGCTAGAGCCCAGAGAGGGTAGGTGATCTGTTTAAGGTCACACAGCTAGCAAATGAGAGAGTCGGGATGGAAACCCAGCTCTGGGGTCCACGCAGCAGCCACAATGCTAGGCTGCCTCTTGCCAGCCCTTGTGGTCGACTCTAACAGGTTTCTCTCCCAAGGAGACCCTGAGTCCATGGAGCCTGTGACTCACAGGGAGGGGAGCGTGGCAGTGGCAGTGGAAGGACCAGGGTTCCAAGTCCTTGAGGGCCAGGTTGGTGCCCTGACGGCACGGCTGACTGGCAGCGAGCCTGGTCACTGCAGCCCTGAGTTCCTGCCCCCTGGGTTGCACCAGTCCAGTAGTGGAGCTGTTGCAGGGGTTAAATGAGATGGTGCGGAGGTAAGGCCAGCTCATCACAACCTCATCCAGCACAGGAACTGGGGTGGCCACCCTCAGGGGGTGGAGATGGGCTAGGAAGATCAGCTGCTTGTCCTCGGTGAGCTAGGATGCCCCACGGACGAGCTCCAAGAATTGCTGTCCTGGGGACGGGTCCTCAGATGGCCCATCTCAGCCTCCTGCACGGCAACTCCAGGAAAGAGACATCCCAAAAGTGAAGGGGCGAGAACGGTTCAGCTTGGTCTCCAAGTCACCAGTAAGAAGATGAAGGTCACCCTGCCCCGCCCCCATCAGCCAGGATTAGCCCAGAGTAGCTTCGGCGTCCTCATGAGCAAGATGAACAGATGGCAGTTAAGCCTGTTGAGATTAAGCCTGGATGAAAGGAGTGTGGGGCCCCCAGGGAACAGCTTGCTGCAGGGAGAGCTCACTCCTGGCCCACACACAGCAGCTACCAGCTCCCCAGAAAGTCAGTGGTTAGTGCCAACCCCGGACCTCAGACCAGTACCACTCTAGCACTACCAGGATGCTAGTCAGCACACTGGGCTGTGGGGTGCCACCAGGAGTGGGCAGAAGTCCCAGGAAAAAGTACAGAGGCCAGAATCCATGGCTCCACACCCATCTCCATAGCACCTCCGCTGAGATTGTCCTGCGGACCCCAGGACCATGCCCCTCTCTGGGACTTCAAGGCCACAGCCTGGTTCTGTCTGATGGGCTCTATCTATTACTATCTGGAGATTACAAACTGGCACTCGGGAGGCCACATTCAACTCCCAGATTGATTTCGTTTCATCCTTCAAGTGGTGGGGGTTTTGTGTTAATGAGCTGTCAATACTTAAGCATTGAAAGAGTTCACAGACTAATGAAAATTTCTGGTTTGTGTCCAAAACTCAGACTATCCAGCCACATCAGACCTGCCCCTTTCACACAGCAGCCATCCAGTTGGAGATAAGGAGAATCTGCCCCTGTGAATGGAGCAGATAACCTTCAGTCATCCAGGGTCCCTAGCCGCTGTGGAATTTGCATTTGTAACCCCTGGCCTTGGGTTTCCCAGGCAGCTCAGTGGTAAAAAAATGTGCCTGCCAATGCAGGAGACTCAAGAGACGCTAGTTCAAACCCTGGGTCAGGAAGATCTCCTGGAGTAGGGAATGGCAATGTTCCTGTATTCTTGCCTGGAAAATTCCATGGACAGAGGAGCCTGGTGGGTTACAGTCCATAGGGTTGCAAAGAGTTGGACACGACTGAGCAACTGAGCACACATATGCGCATACACACACACACACACACACACACACACACACAACCTCTTGCCTCACTAGACTGGGCACCAGCAGAAAATTCAGCATAGAGACCGGTGTGCTCCCTGGGTGAAGGGAAAGGCACCACAATTCAGGGCAGAAGCTCCCAGAGCCCCTGACCGCCCCTGCCTCTTCATACTTCCTGGCCTGGATGCTATCTCACTCCCCACTTCTAAGCCTGGTGAACTCCTATTCATCCTTCAACACCCGGATCAATGTCATTTTCTTAGAGAAGTTCCAGCTATGATCCTCAAGCAGTTAGTCACTCCCCTTCCATGGCTCTAAATCCCTCTGTCCTCATTTATATTGTGGTGCCACCTGCCCTGCATTGTAATTACCTAGGTGTCTGCTCCTTGTCCAGAATTCAAGTTCCTAGAGAGATGGGGACTTTGCCTGTTTCATTCCTAACACCTAGCACAGGCCAAACCTGGTACCCACTGAATATTTTCAGATAGATAGGCATACAGATAGATGGTGACTGGATGCTTAGTGATGAAAGAATGGATTATGAATAACTGGTGGAAGGGAAGGATGGATGAATTGATGCCTGAATGAGTGAATGGATAGAAAAGTGGATAAAAGATGAATATGTAGGTGACTACATAGCTCTGGGCTGCCCCAGTGGCTCAGTGGTATGGAGAATCCACCTGCCAATGCAGGAGACACAGCTTCAATCCCCGGGTCGGGAAGGTCTCCTGGAGAGGGAAATGGCAACCCACTCCCGTATTCTTGCCTGGGAAATCCCGTAGACAGAGGAGCCTGGAGGGCTACAGTCCATGGGGTCACAAAAGAGTCGGACACTTCTTAGTGAGTAAACAACAGTTACAACAAAATAACTCTGGGAAGTGGGTGTGTGCACATGCATGTGGACGTGCGAAATCATAGTGCTTGTGAACTGGGAAGAGATGGGGGCGGGGCTATTGGAAAAACCAGTAATCTTTGTGGCGTGAAAATGACCAGCCTGTGAGATAGGCAGGGCACTCAAGTGCATGACGTAGCCGAAAGAGCACAGGCCCCGCAGGGAACCGAGAACCAACCCCCCGTTACAGGGGTAACAGCAGTTTGCGGTTCTGCAAACAACAGATCAATCGACCAATCAAGAATTTATTGACAGCTCTCTGCACTCTACACTCCTACATTAGCAAACATGCATTCTATGGAGAAGGGGCTCTTGTTGGTGACCAAGCTTGTCTAACATATGGCCTAAATGACAAGCACATATGTGTCTAAAAAAAGTACAGGAGCTTTGTAAGCAAAGTCAATAGATACCATTTTAACTAACTGAAATCGCAAAAACAGCCAGTTTTCTGAAGACTTGTTAAAAATAAGCCATCTTTTAAAAATTAAAACGTCAGGATAAAGATGTGAAAGTGAAAGTGTTAGTTGCTCAGTCCTGTCTGACTCTTGGTGACCCTCCAGGCTCCTCTGTCCATGGGATTCTCCAGGCAAGAATACTGGAGTGGGCTGCCATTTCCTCCTGCAGGGGATCGTCCCAACACAGGGATCAAATCTGGGTCTCCTGTATCTCCTGCATTGGCAGGTGGTTTCTTTACCATCTGAGACCTGGAATATTTGCTAACTGATGAAGAAATGAATAATTCCTTGGTTGGGACCTCTAGTGGTAGAGAACCACAGTAGCCAAAAAGGGATACCGTACAAAGAGGGAACCAGGGATCCATCCCTGATCCTGTTTCCAAGATGGTTTGACCCAGAGCAAGCTACTTTCCTTCTCTGAGTCTTATACTTCCTCATCAGTTAAACAAGGGAGTTAGTCTCTGAAATGCTTCTTAGTGAAAATAATAGCTCCCACTTCTCAGTTGCCCCATACCATGATTTGCCCTGCTGCTGCTGCTGCTGCTAAGTCGCTTCAGTCATGTCCAACTCTGTGCGACCCCATAGACGGCCTCCTACCAGGCTCCTCTGTACCTGGGATTCTCCAGGCAAGAACAGTGAAGTGGGCTGCCATTTCCTTCTCCAAATTTGCCCTAGTATACATAATACCATGTAATCCTTACAACTGACCCCTAAAATGAGGATTTGTTCATTTCTACATGAGGAAATAGAGTGCTAGCAGGGCAAAGGGACTTTCCCAGGGTCACACAGTGTCTCTTGCATTGCAGGTGAATTCTTTACCATCTAAGCCACCAGGGAAGCTCAAAATGTGAAGTTACTGGATATTAGATATCATTAAGAAATTATTGAATTTTTTAAAAATATGATAAGGATATTGAGGTTATATTTGTAATATCTTTCTTTTTAGAGAAGGATACAACTTATGGTATTTACAGATGAAACAATACGTGTCTGAAATGTGCTCTAACCATATGGGATAAGGAAGGAAAGTGGATGGGTTTAGATGCAATAAGACTGGCCATGGATTGATGGTGCCCAGCATAGGAATAGGATGATGCGTATTCGGAATCTGATTATACTTTTTGTTGACTTTTGTATAAGTTTGAAAGTTTCCACAAGAAATGTTTGTTTAAAGGTCAGTCAGCTTTGCCATTTCCATTTGGGTCACAGGCCAAGAAGACTGCCTTCTCCGGGTGATTGTTGAGAGTGCCTACATGAGAAAACAAGTTTGTAATGTCAGTAGGAATGGAGAGGAGGGCAGAAAAGTGACCTGTGGCCGAAAGTCTCCAGTATCCAATAATCCTGCACAAAAGTGAGGGCTGTGAGGCGGGCCCTGCTCCCATATCCTACCAGCCAGCCTTGACACCGATTGTCATTCTAGTATCACCTGTTCTTATGGGGGAATCTACCCCACCTTTGGACTTCCCTGGTGGCTCAGTGGTCAAGAACCCACCTGCCAATGCCGGAGACACGGGTTTGATCCCTGGGTCAAGAAGATCCCCTGGAGAAGGAAATGGCAACCCACTCCAGTATTCTTGCCTGGAAACTCCATGGACAGAGGAGCCTGGTGGGCTCATGGAGTTCAGGGGGTTGCAAAAGAGTCAGACACGACTGAGCAACTAAACAGCAACAACCTTCATCTTTACCGTGGCTGAGAAGGAGGAGGCAGAGGTCTCCCCGGAGAGTTTCATTTTACCCTCACTTTCCTGAAACACAGCCGGCGTGCCAGTGCAGGTGGCAAATGGGTGGGGCCTACTTACGATGGTGTCGCACCAGAACTCGGCCACCTCGCTGACCCGCATGGACGTCAGCAAGATCTCCCAGACCTCCAGCTTGAACATGTTCCCAATGATGATGTGCATGGGGTGGCCCACCTGCTTGCTGTCGTCTATCACCGTCCGCTCCTCGTCACATTTCATGGTTCGGAAATGAAAGGTCACCTGGTCACCAAGAGAGTGGACCCTGATCAAGACCCACCTCCCAAGGCCCCCCAGAAGCTGCCCATGTCTCCGACTCCCTGGGCTGTCCTCACTCAATTCCCACCAGCACCCCCACCCAGCCGGTGCTCCCCCTCCTAAAGGACCCCATCCCACTCTAGACAGCTCTGCAGGTCAGGAGGTCCTTCCTTCAAAACACCCTAGATCTGAGGCCACTGACCCAGACACTCCATCATCCAGGAAGCCCACCAGAGACTCCCAGACAAACACCCTGACCCTGCATGCCCTTCCTTCTCACTCAACATTCGGGACTTCAGAAAATTCCCAAAGCCCCACCCTCACTCCACACTGAAGTTTAATTTGAAAAATGTCAAAAATACCTGGGGGACTTCCCTAGCGGTCCTGGCTAAGACTCCACCCTCCCAGTGCAGGGGGCCTGGGTTCAAGCCGGTCAGGGAACCAGATCCCACATGCAAAAACTAAGAGTTCACATGCTGCAACTAAGGCCCAGTGCTGCCAAATACATAAATATTAAAACACACACACACACACACACACACACCAGGAAATGGGCATCAAGCCAGAGCTACGGAGATGCCCAGGGTGGGGATGGGGGCTGATAATTCCAGGAAGGACCTCCTGGCCATTTGTTGGCAAAGCAGAAGGGTGTTTGCAGTGCCCTGTGACCCAGCTAGAATGCAGAGGATTTTTGTCTGGCCTAGGGGGTGGGTCCCACTCACTCGGGCTCCAGTAATGAAGTTGGGGAGATCCCCTGTGCCCCCATGCAGAATGGTTTTCTTGATCCCTTCCACATTCAGGAGCAGAGTGGCGTCCATGGCTCCAGGTGCAGTGGGATGTCCAGCCTGGCCGAGATAATCTGCTAGCGGGAGGTACTTAGGGCTGAGAGGTGGGGATTTGCCCTGCTGCGTGGGGTGTGAACAAGAGGAAGAAGGTGGGGCCACTCCTGGTAGCCTGGGTTCTGCCCCAGCCTCTGCTTCTAGCAGTGAGGCAGGGATCCTGCCTGACATCCACCAGTACCACCTCAGCTTCTGTTCTGTCCCCCCACCCCAAGAAGAAGGGAAGACAGCTGGAGTTTTCTTAAAGAAGACAGGGGGTCAAGAATGAGCAGGAGAGAGGCCACAGGCCAGGAGGAAAGGACAGGGGACCAGAAACCCCCTTTGCCCCATCTGAACTTGGGACCCTGTCTCGGACTCTTGGTCGCTTTGGAGCCCAGGCCAGGGCCTTGCAGCCTCTGCAGTCCTACTTCCCCTTTCCTATCACCGTCTCCTCCCCAAGATCTGCCCACCAGGGGATATAACACAGTGGCCAGAGGGAAGGGAAGGCAGGTTTCTGGCTGGTGTGCTGTTCTTAGTAGCTCAGTTGTGTCTGACTCTTTGCGACCCTATGGACTATAGCCCACCAGGCTCCTCTGTCCATGGGGATTCTCCAGGCAAGAATACTGAAGTGGACTGCCATTTCCTCCTCCAGGGGATCTTCCCAACCCAGGGATCAAACCTAGGTCTCCCACATGGCAAGGGGATTCTTTACCTCCTGAGCCACCAGGTTTGGGAGAGCCCTAAAAGAGAAGGGGGCCAGGTTTGGAGGAAGTTGAGGCACCCCCACCAGCCCTGCTCCTGTTCCCCCTACAAGGTCTGGCTGGGGGCAATGGGCGCTCTGGTTCCCTTCGGAGGGTCTCAGCCCTGTGCCCTGGAACCCAGACAGAGCTTATTCCCAGAAATTAGGGTTTAAAAGTGAGAAATGATGTGAAGACACGGTGTTTGGCGCCACCTTGTGGTCAACTTAGGTTCCCATGCCTTGGCTCCCCCAGGCCTTAAGGGTGAGAGGACCCGAAGCAGCAAAAAGCTTTCTCTTCTTGACCAGGGGCTGACAGGCTACAGGAAGAAGAGACACGGGATCCTGCCACAGGCAGAGATGAGAACACAGCATTAGGAGCCCCAGAGCTGTGTTCAGAGGGTTGATCCCCCCTCTTATTCTCTGACCGTGTGGCCTTGGGTATCATCCATCCTGTCTCCTTTTTTTCCCAAATGAGGGAAGATCAACTTCTCCCCGCTCCCTCTCTATGAAATTGAGAAGCCTCCCCCTAGAGAGTGAGTGCGACCCAAAAAACCCAGCACCCCTAAAAGTTTTGACTGCCGTGAGAAACCACTGGCATACAGGAGGCCAAACCTGGGCCAACTGGTCTGGGCCATGAACCCAGCCTGGGGCAGCCCAATCACCCCTCCAGGACCCATCCCTCAGTGCTCAGAACCTCCCCCTCCTCCAGTGGGCCCAGCTTCATCCTTCTCTGGGGGCAGGAGTTAAGGTGGAGTGGGGATAAGGCAGTGGCCCTTCTTTTCCGTTCCATCCTTTCTGCAGCTACACAGCAACCTAAAAGCAGTCCACCTGCAAAGGAGGTAAGATGGGTATTTAGATGGTAAAACTACAAAGGAAAATCAAAGAGATTTCCGTAAAAGCCAAGGGAGGGAGGACAGAGAGCAGGGGCAGGGGTTGCTTCTGGGGCCTCAGCAGCGTTCTGTTTCCTCACCCAGCTGATGGCTACATGGGGGTGGGGTTAGTAAGTATTCGTGCTACTAGGCTTTACATTTTAGGCATTTTCTGTCCCTGATATCATTCACAGCAGAAGAAAAAGTTCTAACTGGGTCTTGCACTGCTCGCTCTCTTCCTCTGCTTCAGCTGTTTTGCAGAGAGTCGGAAGGCAGACATGAGGATTTTCCCATTGTCCAGCGGTGGGAACTCCACGCTTCCACTTCAGGGGGCACAAAGTTTGATCCCCTGAGAAACTAAGAGCATGCACGCCAAGCAACACAGTTGGGAAAAAAAGGCATACACACCTCGGGGTCCAACTCACAGATCGGCCCATGGTTGGTCAGACTGGAGGATGCAAGGGGAAGGGGCTGTTGAAGCTGATGCCAGAGGTTTCCGTTTCACTGCTGAGAAGAAAGAGGTGCTCAGGCCATAGCCTCTAGATGGACCCCAGTCACTGCTTGGCCCCCAAACTAACCTCCAAATGGGCTTCATAAAAACAGAACTCTAATAATCCCAGTTCCCTCTGAAAATTCAGCAAAGGCTTCCTACTGCCATCAGGATAAATTCTAAGCTCCTTCCCCGGCCTATGGGATCCTGCCAGCCCTGCCTCCTGCCACCTAGCCCCTAGCCTCTCCATCTTGCTTGGCCTTCCTCTGCTCCTGGAACTTGGTGGTACTCTGGCCTCCCAAAATAGCCCCCTCTGTTGGAAAACCTCTTCTGTTTTGCCCCCTAACTCCTCAGCTAAAACACCATATGCTAAGGGAAACCTGCTCCGACCCCCAGTTCCTTTTATATCTTCTCATCATCCCCTAACATCTCACATTCATGACATTTAGCACAGTTTAACATCTGCTTCTTCCAACACACTGGCAGTTCTAGGAGATCAAGTTTACTGGAGAAAGTTTTCTGTTGGACAGGGAGCCCTCAGGGCAGGGCAAGCCTGGACCTCCTTCT
Organism: Redunca redunca; assembly: GCA_006410935.1. Classification (NCBI taxonomy): domain Eukaryota; kingdom Metazoa; phylum Chordata; class Mammalia; order Artiodactyla; family Bovidae; genus Redunca; species Redunca redunca. Next base: position 175,344 of record SJYQ01018422.1, read on the forward strand.
CTTACTCCAACCTCCTCCCCAAGAGTCATGGATGGAGCTGGACCTAGAAAACCTCAGCCTCGGACCAAGGACTGGTTTTACTTCTTGCAAGGAGGACCAAGAGCCCCCGCACCCACCACTCCTTCCCTGGGAGCCTGCTCCCCTTGGTACATCCTCCTTCCCACTCCTACACTCCACCCTCCTCGAAAGGCAATGAGAGAGGCTCCTCATTCAGAAGAAAATGTTTCTTCCTTCTCTCATTGCCATGGAGACTGCTTTCCTTCACCTGCCCTGTCAGTCACAGAGCTGAGGGAGGGGGACCAAAAGCTCCAAGCAGGAAGGGCCTCTGGGGCATCACTGCCTCCATCCTGACCCTTGATGAGGCTATAGAATCCAAGGTTAGGAATTCAGGTTTCAGAGTCAGATCTCCAGGATTTAAGTTGCAGCCCTACTCTCTGTTCCATCTTGGGCAAGACACCTCACCTGTCTGAATCTCAGTTTTGTCATGTGTAATGGGAATAAAAATAGCTCCGACTTCATAGTGTTGCTGTGAGGATTAAGGAAGATTAAGAAAAGGAAATGCACTTAGCACACACATGTAAGGGCTTGGCATATATAAGCTATTGTATCAAGGCCTGTGATGTACGTGCCAGGCACTGGGGCAGGCAGACAGGCGTGGATGGACAATGACGAAAGACAATCCAATTTGAGAGGCTTTGTTTCCAAGTGCGTCATCTTCCCCGAGTCTTTCACACACGTTCAACTTAGTTTCCAGAAAAATAATAACCCTTTCTTTTCCCCTTCATCTTTCCCTGGAAGAGGACATGAATGAAATTCCCTAATTACAATAACAAATTCAACAAGCGTACCAGAAGTGTGGGAACAAACACTTAAGATGCTTAGGAAACAACTCAGCTGGGGAAGAAGCTGAACATACAAAACAGAGCAGGGTTTTTCAAACCACAGCTCAGAACTCTTAGTGAACCGCTGAAAAACGAACGCAGCAAGCTGTCACCAGCATTTTCAAAAAATGAAGTACTGAACAGAAATTACGTCCAAGCACCCCACACATTGTCAAGTATTGTTTCAGGAAGATTTTGTTTCAGTTACACATAGGTATGTGTGCTGGGGTAGGGAGAGTCTCACCTGGGTCCTGGGCCCCCCAAACATGATGTTCTTTGTGGAAGAAGATCCCCACCCCCAAATGCACACATACACACACACACACACGTTCTTTGCTTGGTGAACTCATTCTGTAGGTCTCAGCGTTAAGTGACATAATTTTTGTGTCATAATTCTTTTTGATGAATTGAGGACTTGTTATTTGACTCATCCATGTCCGTCTCTCCCCCACACACCAGGTTTGAGCTAGTTCACCAAGTCAGTTCACCTGTTTGGTTCACCTTTGTGGAACATTGTCAGCACAGAGCTTAATCTATCAGACATAAGTAAACAATTGGAAGGACAGGTGAGGGGAATGAGGAAGGAGAAAAGGGGGGTTGAGAGACACCAGCGTGACCTTGTTGGAACATGTTGGTTTAAGGTGCCCACAGCACCCAGGAGGAGAAGGGGAGCCAGGTGCTGGCTGGGTACAACTGTGGGGAGAGGTGCAGGCTGAGGAGGGGCCATGTGCTGTGCTGGAGAGGCTCATGGGCCCTGGTCCCAGGGTGACAGAGTTTGAATCCTTGCTGCATATAAACCAGAAAATTGAGGTCCCTCCCCACCTCCCCACACCTCCATTTCCTCATCTAGTCCTAGGCTGCAGCAAGGGGCTCTTGAGTCCCTCCTATAAAGTGCTTGGAAATTAGTACCTGGTGCATAGTGCATGCGTGTGTGTGCTCAGCTGTGTCCAACTCTGTGCTGTGCTTAGCTGCTCAGTCGTGTCCCACTCTTGTGACTCCATAGACTATAGCCTGCGAGGCTCTTCTGTCCATGGGATTCTCCAGGCAAGAATACTGGAGCGGGTTGCCATTCTCTTCTCCAGGGGATCTTCCCAACCCAGAGATCGAACCCATGTCTCCCTCCTCTCCTGCACTGACAGGCAGATTCTTTAATCACTGCACCATGGCCAGGTGCATAGTAAGTGACTCGTTTGAATCGGTCTCCTCCCATGGGGAAAGTCCCTTTACTAGGGTGTGGGGGAGATGACCCAGAGGTGAAGAAAAGGGTTAAGGACTGACCTTCAAGGGACCCATAAGTTGAAACTCGGGAATTGGGGGGGGGGCGGTTATGGGGGAAGGGAAGGTTCCA